>JAGDYQ010000197.1:1559353-1664592 GCA_021962125.1 Bulinus truncatus | reverse complement strand
TTTAATTATTATTTTTCGTTTATTTTTATTCGCTAAATGTAGCACATTAAAAATATAGACACATATTATATATACTGAATGATCCCTTGTAATACATGACTTCATTCAGTTTCCGGTTTTTATCATTTGTGTACAATTTGTTGCATGTTGATTGCTATTTTAAAATATGGTATTTTATTTTATAAGTAATGGTAAGATTTTTTTTTATGTAATCGATTTTTTAAATTAATTTCATATTTTAGCATATTAAATAAAATATAATGTGTTTTTTGTAGCATTATAATTAAGATAGGTTTTAATCCATAACACCAGTCATCATCAATTTAAAACGATTTTACCCACATTTGTATGTTTACTTCTTATGTTACAAACAGATAGAATGGGCGAGTTCAGAAAATACTCCAGCTAAAGACAATTAATAGTTGAACAGTAATAAAAGTATACAAGTTTGAAATTGATGACTTAGGCTGAATTAATAATTTAATAATCATATAATGTACTTAACATACCACTTGCCTCAGATGGCTTTTAGCACTTAACTGGTAAAATCTATTTTAAAAACTGTATTATTTATCATATTATTGATACATTACCTCTAGAATAACATCATATCATAGTAAGTGTCTATTGGTATAATGAGGGTTTTCATCAACAATATTAACATCAACAACAAAAAAGTTTCTTAACTGAGATTTACCCCACATTCACATTCACATGACATTTTTTAAAAATTTAAGCTTTTCTGGAATATACTTTATAAATATTTTATTTTCAGTGGTTTCACCACCATATACATTATATATGGGGTTTGATAAAAATGAAAGTAAGTAATTTAAGAAATAATTTAAAATATTTTAAAATACAGCAGTATTCTGAGGATTCTGTCAGTGCTAATATTTTTGTTTGAGTTACTGACAGATAACTAGATTGTATTTTTTTGATAATTGATGTGATAAAATATTGAAAAAAGGCTTTATTTTACATTTGTGAAAAACATGTGTAATCTTTTTTTTATTATTACTTATATTAAATTTACTACTTAAATTTAATCTCATAGTAAGTAGTAAGCATGATTTTTTAAATATTAAGTAATATTATAAGTACAAAATTAATGTAATAACTTTATATGGATTGGTATAAACTTTAGATTTTTACTTTATCTCCTATTAGATGAAGAGTTGATACGATGGGGTTGGCCCGAAGATGTCTGGTAAGAGTCTTTACAGTGCTGAAATATTAGACTACATTTATATTTTCTTAATTGTAATACTTTCTTACTAATTAATAATTTTAATTCATCAGGTTTCATGTGGATAAATTGTCTTCAGCTCATGTTTACTTGAGGTTGCATCCAGTAAGATGTTTATTTATAAGCACAAGAATACTATCCAGAATTAGCCAATTATTATTATTTTTAAAATATATTAAAAATGTTTTTTTTTGTAGGGTGAAACAATTGATGACATTCCACAAGCAGTTATAGACGACTGTGTACAGCTTGTTAAGGCAAATAGTATTCAAGGTATGTCACTTTCGATATTCAATTCTCATATTAGACATGTAAATTAGGGTGCAAATCCTGGAAAATGTTTAATAATATGTTAGACTGGGGTGTTAGTAATAGGTTCTCTTATCTTGATGATTGCTATAATTATTTTTTGAGTCCTCTGAACTCCAAATGAATATAAGTAGACAGTTGAAGAAATAAAGGTAACTAGGCATGATTCTAGCTTTAGGGTGCCCAGGTATTCTTTGTGTAATAGAAATTTCATTTATTTTACTCTATGGGTGGAAAACCTCTGAAAACGGCATTCTTTTAAAGTAATTTTAAATTGATAAATGTGACTAAAACAATTTCATATTATTTATATCTGTGTTTACCAAGAATTTAATTTTTACCTTTACAATATTTTTTTACATCTTAGGTAATAAACAAAACAATCTGGATGTAGTCTACACTGTGTGGAGTAATTTGAAAAAAACACAGAGCATGGATGTTGGTCAAGTTGGTTTCCACAAAGAGAAAGATGTAAGGTTACAGATAATGATTCTTAAATGAAGTATTATTTTCAATAAAATATTTTTTATTTTTATTAATTTTCTCTTTAACAGTGAAAAGTCTGAATTGACAAGTATTAATTAATTTATAGATCGCTTTTTAGTCATGAATAGTATTTCCATTTTATTAATCATATTCTATATTACTTTAAAGTATCTGGTTCAAGCAAAAGCTATTAATTGTGCAAGTGCATTTACTTAAACAATTACATGAATATATTTTTAAAAGTAATTTGCAAAGTTCAATTTTATTTATTTTTTTATTGAAAGATGTTTTTTGAGATAGTAGTGGTGGATGAGAAAAATGAATTGTGTGAAAAAAACATTTTTTTTTTAGGTAAAGAAAGTAAGAGTAGAAAAAAGAATCAATGAAATTGTAAACAGACTAAATAAAACTAAAACAGAGGAACAGCCAGACTTCAGAGCTTTGAGGGAAGAGCGTGATAGAAAAGAGAGAGAAGACCAGCGCAGGTTGCAGCAAGAGCAAAAAAAGAAAGATAAGGAAGAGGAAAAAAGAAAGCAGGAACAAGATGAATTGAAGTAAGTCGTTTCCTTGGTGCTATTTAAACTACTTTAAAAAAAAATGATAGCAAAGCAGAACTTTTTTTTTTCACCATTTCATTCTTTTATGACTGTAAACAATCACTTCCAATAATTACTCTCTATGAAATGTCCTGTTCATAGGTCTACATTTAACATTTTTCTCTGTTTTTATTCTAAATGTTTATCTGAAATAGAATATCAGTGCACATGGATCTTGCTATTTTAAATAATTAAAATAAAAATGAATTATAAAAGAACATGTGTATACAAGGAACAATTTAGGGTGTCAAAAATTTTTTTCAGTGTCTTTTAAAGAGCTTAGAATCGTCAAATGTTTGTCTTCTTAGGTGTAATCTATATTTGAAGCTGAATTTCTGGTGTTAATCTTTTTATTTTGTATGAGCCCTGACATTTGTAGGTATTCTAGTAATTGTGTAGCAGTGTTAACATTAATGTTAAATGATGTTTTACAACATTAGGATTACTTCTTGTATGAAAGCGCCTGGTTTTGCCTTGAAAGCAACTCATTGAACCAGCTAATTGTCTTTCAAAGCATATTTCTCATTAAATAACCGTATTGAGATGAAAGTGTTGCTTGAATGTAAACACAAAAATTTATAATTGTGGTCTCAGATTGTTTTTTTTTTAAGTTTGGACAGTAATATAAAATATAAAAAAAAAAAAAATAACATCCCCCCCATAACACCCAAGGGCTGTCAGGGAAGAAAAAATGGGGAATGATTCCTTTGCTTTAACAGGGACGGGGGAAGGAGGGGGTGTGAGGCTGCCCCACCCCCAACAACTTTAACTCCCACATCAAATTAAGTCACCCAAATTAAGGGGGGGGTGTGCGGGTCCGACTACACATCCAAATTTCCCTCGGGAAAAACCAGGGGGCACCACAGGGGGCCACACCCCAGGAGCAGTCGGGCACGAAAGTACCTACTCCCTCCTCAGCCACCCCCCCACTAATATAAAATATAACCACTAAAAATGATGATTTTTTTAATCATTCATGTCTGGACAGTGAAAGTAGGTCAGGATTGATGCTTAATACCAGAGCAAGTGGAGTTAGATATTACGTAATTAAACAGGAGGGGGAAGATGGAGGGGAGAAGGAGACAGTTTTGTGAGTTTTGGCAGACAAAGTTAGATTCTTGACACTATAGAAAGAGGGAGGGGTAATGTAGTTTAGTTAGTTTTAGCAGACGAGGTTAGATACAGGGCACAACAGCAAGAGTTGGAGAATGTCGTTTTGTTAAGTTTGAAGGAGATTGCGTATGAGGAATAAAGGAAATGTTTGGAGTGTTGTTGTGTATGCGGAACTGACTATTGAAAAAGTAATTTAGGTTTCAATTTATTGTGTAGATGTATTTAATAGTTTATATTCAGTAATGGATGGATATTTAATGTTATAGCTATTTGAATAAAGTGATTAAATAAACTGAAGTATTGTGAACTTTTATTAGTTGTATGAGTAATGATATTTTAAGAGACCACTCGCCATCCCTGATAATTCATAAAACATTTTTATATTCTGTTTTTTTCTTCAGATCCTACAGCTCATATATGAAAGATGAAAACATGCAGAGCAATAGGGTAAATGATTTTTTTTTTTTACCATTAGCGTTTGTTGTTAACTTAGTTTACAATACATTTCTCTTCCTTAACCATCCTCTTCCTAAATAAAGGTGTAAACTTAAGATGCAAGAATTTTTTTTGTAGCCTATATTTTCACCTTATACTGGTAAAATCTTATTTTGCTGGTATTGTATTGCTGTATATAAGGTGATGATAAAGATGTGTCTGTATTATTATCATTTTAATAGTTTGTTTACTGAGAAGTAAGCTAATGGTTTGTATGAGATTATTGTTTATGGCAGGGTTGGTCAATTGATGCTCTTCTTTTGATTTTCTGCAGCTCTTAAAGATGTTTTATTGATTTTTTTTCATCTGTTTCAAAATGTTTTTTTCAATGAAATTGTTTGAACCGATTAAAAATGTAATATTTTGTTATGTATATTTTATGCTGTCTGTTTTGTAAAATGTCTAGATATTGCATATTTTATTTTTGATGAAACATTAGTCTGAGGATGAATATACTAGTATTACCATAAGTCCAAGTCTTCAAGAGTCATTTAGGTTTTGGTTCCTAATAATACACAACTGCGCCCAAATGAATGGGTATTAGTTCATTTTGAAAAATAATTGTACAGCATTTAGTTTAGCGCTTGTCAAGACTGCAGACATTTGGATTTGAAATTTTTTTTTTGGTTGTGTAGAATTTAAACAGCAGGATATTGTACAAAATCAATAAGCATTCCATATTTTGATTAGTCCTATACATTTAATATTAAAATTGACCAAATAATTTGACCATGATAAAATAATGTTTTTTTTCTTTCCAGGATTACCAAGGTGCAGATGATGATTTCATGTGAATGAAATACAAGCAAAGCATATTTATTACAATTTGAATCATTTGAACTATCATTACTGCTAAAGCGCTAAGATATTTTTATGATCATTTCATGGTACATGATACATGTATGTCAAAAAGCAAAATTTGCATTAACTTATAATATATATATGGTCAGTTGAGTTTTGAGATGTGAAAATTTGTTTTTCAAATGATTGATGGTGACACAAAATAAATCTGTATTTTTCTGTCATTTAAATAAAAGTGTATGATTACTAATTGGAGAAAGGTATCCATATTGATAATTACTTCCCAGAGTCCAACTGTAAATTAGTCCTGACAAATATTTGTTGTTATTGTTCGGACGCAGATATTCTTTGAAAAAAAACTGTATTTTATTTTATGTTTGCTTTTGTACAAAATGGCACTGAAAAAAAACTAAATACATGTATAAATAAAACCATTATTCTGAGTAAATGTTGTGATAAATTTCTGTTCACTTTTTTGCTAATGTAGAATAAAAACCAACAATTTGAATTATAAAAGTACTGTTATGTCCTCTAAAAAGCATTTTAACTCTAAAAGAAACATTTTTTTAACCCTGCATTCACTGGTTTTGTTTTCTTGCTCTTTGAAGTGAAATGTGTCAGTTGGTTGTGTCTGGTTCGCTGATGCTATATATAGGGAAAAAAACTGTCAACAAGTTAGATTTTTTTTCTGTCTTCGGGTCAGACTTTGAATTAATACATCATTGTTCTATATCGATAACACAAGGTCTTTGTGTTTTATAAATGTGGGTTTAAGGAATATGCTATATCTGCAGTGTTTGATCGCGAATGCTTTTTCTTGAAGTTCTTGCTAAGGATGAACACAGTATTCCAATGGCATTTCCTTGTTTATTGTGGGATTGGTAAAGATACCAAATTACTTTCCAAAAATTTACTGGAATTAATTAGAATGAAATTTAGTTTTTTTTTGTTTTGTCTTTTTTTTTTTGAAAAAGTGAAATACCAAAATGTTGGGCAACTACTGTATTATAACATGAATAAAAACCATTAAAAAGCAGTCATGTATTCTCTTTATGTTGACATTATATCTTAACATCTTTTGAAGTAAAAAAATAACGTTTAATGTCAAAATTTGAACTTATAAAAAAAGATTACTGAACAGCATTTATAATTAAACTTAATTTTAAAAAATTGAAATGTTAAATAATAGAGTAACACAAAACAAAGCGCATATCTTTGCAGATTTTTAAACATTGGTAGGGGAAATTTTTCAAATGTTTTAGGTTTTCAATATATGATTTTAATGGCTGGTTCAAATCTGTTTAAAATGAGGTGTCTTATTGACAAGAAGATCTTTTTTTAATGCTTAATACCAGTTCAAATACAATATTATACAAGTTTAATTAATTTACATAAAGCGCAGGAAAAAAAACATAATATGAGGTAAATTAAACATTTTTTTAAATAGATTTGTTAAATCACCACAGACAGACAGTAAGGAAGTGGGATCAAGCTAGTCTTGGTGGTCAATGAGTGGCAGGCAAGGCAATTTTATTGCTGATAGTAACTCCCCAATAAACATGCACCGAGAGGACTCCCGTTGTCAAGCACCTATCGGACATCGGTAGGCAGTTTTCTATAGGACCTCTCGGCTGGATCGAAGGGGCAAGCCCCTGAGTGACCCATATTGGATGGCGCATGCGCTCTAAGCCTCTAACAGAATCGGGAAGCGGCCATCTTTACAGTTCGATGGCGCTGATATTATTTCGTCGAAAAGGTTCATTTCAAATTCATTTGATTTGCGTTGCATTTCGTTGAAAGGTCGGTTGATTTTAATTAAATATTACTTTAAAAACATTCTAATTTAAAGTTGTTACAAAATGCTCCTGTAATGGAAATATGTATAAAGTGGTATCAATCTATGTACTGTATTATATCTCTATACTTATAAGAGGCATTTGTTGTCTGTCTGTCTGTTCCCTTATAACTCAAGATCCAGATAACCAAATAATGTGAAATTTGTTACACATACACATAATTACATGGGGAAGGTTATAGGACAGGTTTCGTTTCATCTCGATGGGTAGTTTAATTGTAATTAATTATTTTAGTATTTTACTATATTACTATAAAGTAATCTCGACGGCGCCATAGATAAAATTCCTCTGTGACGTCATTTCCCTATCATACATTTTTAAAAGAGGGGTAACTCCCGGAAACTCCAATTGTAAACATGATGAAATCAATAGTCATATCTATTTACCTATCGTTTTATGTATTCGGAAGATTAAAATTAAAGGTGCACTTTAATAAACCGAAATACGTTAATTAAAATGACATTTTATATAAAACACACATTTTATGAGCCAAAATTATCAGATAACCAAAACAAACAAAAAAAAAATTCAAAATGAATTCAATGCCACATATTATACATTAGTGAGACCAAAAATGCAGAATATTTTATCATCTGCTAGATTACTTTAGACAACTTTTTTATAATGATTTTGTGGTAGGCTATGTAAAATGTAGAAAAAAGACAGTGTTTAATTTTATTCACAATTAAAAAAAAAAAGAAAGGTAGAAATAATTTTTTTTATAACAATGCCTGTAATTCTTATGATCATATTAAATCTACACTAAAAATACACAATATACTAAGGATTCATAAATATTTATATACAGATATGTTTAAAAAATCAGTGAAACATGCATGAACTTTTCTTTATCGAAAAAAATAAAGATTTTTTTCCTGAAATTAAGTGAAAGACATTTTAACATTGTGCTCATTTCTTCAGCATGTATCAGCTAAAACCCAAATATTCATCCCCCATTTAGTTGGCTTTAATGTATTGTCTAAAACTATATTTACCAATGTATATTCTTTCATCTATATTAAGATTTTCACAAGCCTGGCAGCATTTCATTAACTTTTTTCTTCTGAAAAAATAATGCATATTTTACCTTAGCTGGAAATTTTGTATTTTTAAAATCCATGAATTAGTTTGAATCTGAGCTTAGATATGAATGATTACGTCCAAAGTCCATAGAATAGCACATCGGTGGAGAAATATGAATGTGTGGAGAAATATGAACGTTAAATTGGTGTTTGTGAAATACTCATGCACAAAACAATAAATATGTAAAGCTCATTGGGTGTCACTTAGTCCAGTACTCCGACAGGGAACTTTTCAGGTCTTTCTTGTGTTGTGCATTGCTGTTTGTATATTTCCCTATTCGTACCATAACTCCAGAAGAACACAACTTGATAAAAGCTCCTGCAGAAAAGTAAAAACAATGTAAATTTTGAGTGGGATTTTTTTTTCATATATGTAAAAGTACAATATAGTTTGTATTACATAATCTCTCCATACATGTAATAGTCAAAATTCTTATGATATAAAACTTAACAAATTAGTAAAAGTTACCTTTCTTCCATAATATAGAATACATAATCACCAATGAATTTATTAGTAATTTATTACTATTTATTAGTAGGCTATTTAATTTATAAATGATTGTTACCTGGCATAAGAAATTCAAGATATCATTGTCTTGTTTCTTGTCAATCATCATCGAGAAGATTAAGATCTGGTGCCTAGCTGGAAGTGTCAAATCGCTTTGAGAGGTCTATCAGCAGTAATGCCATAGTCATATGTTTGTTCCCAAATCAACCGATATATTTTCTCCAGATGTGGCAGAAGATGAACTCTGTTGCATGTCTTGGAGCGTCTCCTTTACCTCACTAATTTGATTATGTAGTACCCTCATTTCTGATTTCAGTTCCAGCATGAGGGAAAGCAGAATTTCAATTTTTTTATCACCTGCTATGAATGAAAAAGGAAAAAAAAAATCCATTTACAGCAATTTTAATACATTTTTTTGTCAGTTTGTCACGAATGAATGTCAGAATCAGTCAGCCTGGTAATTCTAACTACATCTGGCATTGACATGAATTTAGAGGCAGAAATGTAATAAAAACAGCCTTACCAACAACTTCTAAACTGCTTGCGATTGCATTTCCTGCAACATCAGATCTTGGAGCTGGCTTTGCATTTCCAGGTCATCTGATTATTCCAGATGAAGCTGGTGTGGTGTCCAATCTGTCATCCTGACGGTTAGTATATGGTGCCCAATATGATTCATCACCATCTAACCAATTTCCTGCTACAACTGCAACACTTTCAGGTCTTTCTCCACCATCACCAATGAAAACAACCACTGCAAACAGTCCTGGCATTCTAAAGAAACAACAGATTCATTAAATTTATGTTCATTGAAAATTAATTGAAAATTGTTAATTGAAAATCGCAAATACCAAATACAACTTATTTGAGAAACACAGGAGGAATGGAATGTAGACACTATGGCAGGCTTTAGTAATCCATTATTATTAATATAAATGTAATATGCAGAAATTTCACCTTGTTATAAGGAAGTATGTATGATAGAAAAACCAATCTTCGAACTCTTGTACTGAATTACAAAATATTTCCTCTGCATGTCACCCCTTCTGCAGTATTTCAGAGTTCGACCCAGAGAGACAACATTTTACTATTCCAATCTTCTCTGATGACAATGGATACATAAAAAACACTAACCCTAATCTAATACTAACTCCTAACATTAACTCCAACTAAAACTAAACCTAACTCCTAATACTAACCCTAACTAACCCAAACCTCTAACAATAATCATATCCTTAACCCTAAGATGATTTACATTGTGGGTCCTGTGGTAAAAGTAAATGGTTCTGCCTACCTACAAAGTTTGTGTATAATTTATGTTTGACTTTTAGTGAAATTTTAAATAAAATAAAACGCAAATTAAATAAAAATAATTATTTAGGGTTAACGACAAGATAAAGTTAATATGCCTACACCAATAACACAATAGAAAATTTCATTGGTAGGCAAAACTATATTTACTATCACCCTTTTTTTAATCTTAATTTTGGATAAAAACAGTTACAATGACAGATAGCATGGCATTATATACATAGTAAAATGGATACAATAATCATATTATGTTAAGTAATATACATAATTACATATAAGTAATTTTAATATTAATATAATCTTAATTAGAAATTCTTAGAAGTATTTGGGTAAAAATCCATATATCATATATATACATTTATATTATACTATAATATAGTGCAGTACATAGATTGATACCACTTTATACATATTTCCATTACAGGAGCATTTTGTAACAACTTGAAATTAGAATGTTTTTAAAGTAATATTTAATTAAAATCAACCGACCTTTCAACGAAATGCAACGCAAATCAAATGAATTTGAAATGAACCTTTTCAACGGAATAATATCAGCGCCATCGAACTGTAAAGATGGCCGCTTCCCGATTCTGTTAGAGGCTTAGAGCGCATGCGCCATCCAATATGGGTCACTCAGGGGCTTGCCCCTTCGATCCAGCCGAGGGGTCCTATAGGAAACTGCCTATTGATGTCCGATAGGTGCTTGACAACGGGAGTCCTCTCGGTGCATGTTTATTGGGAAATAAACCCTTTTTTACGCGTCTTATTTTAAATCTTAATTAAACGTCAAATTACGCTTCTTAAATAAACAGAAAACATTTTTTTAAACCCGGGCAAAGCCGGGTACTTGCAACTAGTTTTAAAATATGCCACAACAACTCTCAATAATGTGATTACTGTAAAATGTCAATTACTTATAATTTCTTTCAAATATTAAATTTAAGAAATAAATCAAATGAATTATGAAAATGAAAATGATACATATAAACTAAAATGAATTACAAAGTTAAAAAAGTCAAAATTTTAGGGGGGCAGACTGGAAATTCAAGGGGGGGCGCCGCCCCCCCTTAAAAGTTTTAGGGGGGGGGCCGCTGCCCCCCCCTGCTCCGCCGCCAGTGAAGCTGTGTAATATCCATTGGCATTGGTCCTCACCGAAAATCGAACCTTCCCCTCAGGTTGACAGTCGAGCGATTTACCACTTGAGCTTCTGTCATCTTGACATCACTGGGTTTCTCTCATGCCGGGTATTACAGCAATAAAGAAAAGGTATAAGCTAATAATTGACACACATTTGCTTATTCAGGCATTGGGCATTGGTTACAATTAAACATCTTGAAAAAAAAAATAATAAATTACCTAACTTAGAAATTGCATGAATGATAAATAATATTTACAAATGATTACTAACAGCCTTTTATTTTTATGTACAGGCAGGGTAAAGAAGCAGTTTATTATATACACGGTTTTCTATGTGTTGGTATTATGGTTTGTTATATATGCACTGTCATTGAAAATGAAAGTGAATACCGGATGGCGAATATCATACCGTAAACAAACATCTTTGTGGTTTACACCAGAATGGTAATTTTTCGTTAATTTAAGTTGATGTTTAAAAAAATGTTGATTATGCAAAGGCTACTATAGTATTATAATGTGTAATCATAAGTAATGGCGATGGTATATAATATTCATTTCAAGCCTTCGATTCAGCCACTGCGTATTGAAAATAACTGAAGTCCTTCTATTTCTGTTCACTGTCTCATCACTTCGCACTGGCACTGGATAAGTTGTCATATATTATAAATAATTTTGATATAAAATACTATGATTCATTATGATTAAGTTGATATTTTTTTATTATTATTAGGCCTAGTTGACCCAAGCAATACAAAAGAAAAAAAAATCATATAAGAACGCTATTTAACTAGCAGTTTACCCAGTGTCACATGGAAAGAGAAAGCCATCAGATGAGATGGGACATTTTCATTTCTAATGCTTAAATTACCAAAAAAATAGCGGCCTTTTATTCAGAACTTTAATTGAATGTTGAAAAAGTACACACAAAATAAAATGCTAACATTTTTGCTAGAGGTAAAATCATAGGCCTAATTTAGATTATCAAAAAGTTCCTAGCATATAGACTATATTATAGTTAAATTTAAATGAGAGTGTAATCCTTGTGACTGTAGTCATAACAAACTAATGACTTATGTTCTTATAACAGAATGGCATTTTTTTATAATGACAAAAACATGGTACTCAGTACAGGCATTTGTACATTTGTTGAAAACAATACATTTCATTAAAATATAAAAAGAAATTTAATCTCAACAAAGCTACAAAAGGTGGGCTACAAAAACTAAACATGTTACAAAGTCAATCGTGACTGAACCACATTTTTTAGTGGATGGCTGCATTTTTAACTGAAATCCCAGCAAGTTATCTTTGACACATTATATTTTATAGGCCACTTTGATGGAATATACCAAACTGTTCGTGTCACAATCATGATGGGGATGTAGTAATGGGACTTATGAAGTTGTCCCTAAAATTGCCATCTTATAAATCAGTTTATTTATCAAATTTTAAACTATGGTTTGCCATTTTTTTTCTTGGAAAAACTAAAATCTATCAGCACATCATTGTTTTCATTACAGTAACATTGATATGTGATCATCATGAAAGGCTCAGCAGTACTTTCAGGGGCTGCAAGGGCAGCATCCTATAATATACTTCTACAGGTAAATTAATATGTATAATAAATATGAATATCATACACCATTTACTCTAAAAATACTATTGGGAATTATTGATGAATTATTCTTCAAAGAGTATTTGCTTTTTTAATAGAATGAAATAGATATTTCTTAAACTAATAATTGTTTTATTTATAACTATTTAGTTTACATTGCGGATGACAACTTTTGTTCTGAATGCATTTATCTTGCGATACATCTCTAGAGATCTCCTCGGCATTGTTAATGTCAGGTATGGTAATTTTCTTATCAGTAGAAATCTAATGGCTTGTTACATAAAGAGATTTATACATATTTCATAAAAAATAACAAATAATGGCACTCAAGTTTTTATTTATGTAATAATTATTGTTCTAGGTTAACTCTGCTCTATTCAACTACTTTGTTCCTTGCTAAAGAAGCTTTTGACAAAGCATGTCTTAGTAAATCTATTGAAAGAGACTGGAGACAAGTCATTAATTTACTGTGGTGCACGTAGGTAAATTTTGTTGTGAAGTTAAACTTAGTAACATCTTTGCTTAATAAGACAAAAATCTGCATCACTTTTTGATTTGTTTTACTGCAATTACCATACAATATTATATAACTGAGCTGTAATTTAGATTTACCATGATCCTAATTATTTAAGTAAATTTTATTGAAAAATAGATAAATTTCTCTGTTGAGGACCTGATTTGCAAAAGCTGAAAGTATGACATTTTAAGAAATGTTAATAAGGTCATGACATTTTTCTTCTGACCTATATGATAAAATGTATAAAAGACAGATAATTAAGATTGCTAAATAACTAAATTAATTTATATTTTATTTTATGCTTTGTAGTCAATGCATTGCTTACATTATAGTAAAAAAAGTTTTCTATTGATTTCATCATTAGCTTAATATAGAAATGCATACATTTTATCAGTCTCTGTTTAATTTATTTTCAGGTTTCCTGTCGCAGTTGTATGGTGTTTAAGTTTAGGATATGTCTGGTTGTATGTTCTTGACAATCCTTCCTCTACTTCACCCATTTCTGGATATACTGCCGGTGTTGTCTGCTATTCTTTATCCACAGCCATAGAAGTTTTAGCAGAGCCTCTATTTGTTGTGGGCCAAACTTTTCTTTTTGTTAAACTAAAAGTAGGTTTTCTTCATTTCTTTATAATCAAATAATCGTTTAATATTTAATTAATACAATTTTTCTACTCCTAAATGGCCCACAGTTTTTCCAAATCATGTTCCAGTGTTTTTTTATATTTATTTACAAAAAGATGTAAAAGAATTAATTATCTTTTCCATTCCAAATTTACTCTATAAAATTATTATAAATTACTTCATCATCGTGAAATTTATTCTGCACTGTCAATCATGATAGCCTAATTTTAAGAACTCAACAAAACACAATTCAACTGCATAATTTTTAAAAAGTCTTAAATAACATGAATCCTATAATTTCTAATACAGACTTTTTAAAATTATTAGCTTACATTTAAAATTTTTTTTTTATCTTGATTAATAATTTTATACTGCCATTCTTTTTGTTGGTGAATATATTTGCACAGCTGTTGGAAAAATACTGCAGTTTGTTTAAACAGCTGTGTGTAAATGATACAGTGCCTGCACATTGCATATAGTATGGCAATCAATATTACGAATGAACTTAAAAAAATCTTAAAATTTGTTTTTTTCTCTCAATCACTTTTATTTTCTAGCAGTGCCAGTCTTTTATAAATTACAGTATTAAAGTTGCACGCCTTTTTTTTGTAAATTTAATTTCAGGTTGTTATACTTGGTTTCTCCCAAGGCATTAAATGTATAACTACTGTTTTGCTGGTTTTGATGTTTCCTAATTGGGGCATCATTAATTTTTCCATAGCCCAAGTAAGTTATGTATTATAACTTTATAAAATGTAACTGTTACAGTGTAACTAATATCTTTTTGGAAGTTGTATTAAAAATACTGAGAGGTTGTTGGTAATCGTTGCCAAAAAAAGTCATCAGTCTTTTTTTCTCTTCTAAATGTTAAATAGATTTTATTCCCTCATTTTTCTTCAGATTCGATAAATCAGTAATGAAAATGAGATGATGAATGATTCAAGTGACACATCCTATGCATAGTTATTTTTGAATTCTCTCTGTTTGCAGCTCATTTCAAGTGTTTCCTACGTTCTTATGTATCATGTTTACTTTGCCCATTATATTGTGAAGAACAAAAAGAAAGAAGTTGATTTTCCTTTGTGTTCTATACGTGATATTTATCCTAAAGCCATCAAAGATAAAGTAAGTAATGATCATTTATTTTATTTATTGGCTTATACATGTATTAGAAAGGGTGGATACATTGTTGTATAATACTGTACATAATTTATTTATGTCGAGCTCAGCTGGTTTATTACTAGATTTGAATGTTTATCTATAAATCCTCTTAACTCCATTGTTACTGTATACTGATATGGGAACATTCTGTCATACAGTTTGATACAATACCTGTACAGATTTCATTAACCCAGAAATCTAATCCAGAAGAGTAAATTTTCCATTAAATTAAGTGGAGGTTTAGTTTACAGTCCAATTGCTCTATTCTGCAAATTATTGAGTGATATTATTTGTTTCAGCCATTTATTGATATTCACCTCGCCAGTTTGACCTGGAGTTTCTTTAAGCAATCTTTTTTGAAACAAATTTTAACTGAAGGTAAGACTTTATTATTATACCTAATATATGATGTATTGAATGATTTTTTATCATACCATTTTCAGTTTTGTATTAACGTTGCTCTAAGTAAATTATGATGATATAAATAGTCACTGTTAAATACTAAATAATGCATGTTGATCATATCAACCAATGGGTATAGTGCTGCTCCCTAAATTGTTGATTTTTAAAATCATTACCTTATTAGATCTTTTAAAATTTACTATTGGGCAACTCTTTGTAATATTTTTTTGGTATTTTCAACACTGTCCTTCCCCTTTTACATGATAACACTACTGTACATAGCATGTTTGATTATATATTAGTGTAATTAATCAGGTAAGTTAAGGACACAATTTTTCAAATTCCAATCTGATCTAGAGCATATTGCCACTAATAAGACAAAGATTTGGTTTGAATTTTGTTAGGATAGATGCTAGTTAAAGATTTACATGCTTTTTTGCATATTTTACAAAAAAAACTTTACATCTTTTTGTTTAAAACGTCACTTCTCAATTACATTTGAAATTCTCGGTTGAAAAATATTCTTATTAGTTACATAATTTGTTGTAAAATTAATACTTATTGCAAGTTTATAAAACTCATCACAATTATTTTATTACCAATTGTAAACATTATGGAAAGCTTCCACACTTGTGAGATCCATGAAGTCCCTGTAAGGATGAGATGTTTATTTCTTAGATTCTAAAAACCATAGCTAAGAGTGCAACGAGGGGGCAACTTTAACCATGACAGAAATCAAACCCAGGACCCTGAGGTTGAGAGTTGAGCATTTTTCCACATACCCATATGTATCTGTGCTTGTAATATAGCATAATATGATTTTTTCTCTTCCTTGCAGGTGAAAAATATATAATGACATTCTTCGATGTCCTCAGCTTTGCCGATCAAGGTATTTTTTAATTATTTTGTCATAATAAATAATATACTGTACTTTATTCTCTTAATTTTTTATTGTTAATAATATCTTATTTATTTGACAAGTTATTTTTAAGTATTGTATTTCTTTTCTTTTTTTTGACACAAAAATCTTTACAGATTTAATCCTTATATATAAATGAAAAGAAATGTGAATTGATTGACGGTATCAAGATATACATTGTTTAGTTTTTCATTGCTATTTGGATTGATATGATTATAACAGTTTTTTCTTTCTTTGAAATGAAATGCTTTTTATAAATCTTTTAGGAATATATGATGTTATCAACAACTTGGGTTCTTTGGTAGCACGTTTTATATTTCTCCCCATTGAAGAGAACAGCTATTTGTTTTTCTCACAAATTTTAACAAGAGGTTCTTCAGCAGATAATCAGAATCAGGTAATCCCATTGGCTAAAAACTTGAAGTGTTAAACTGATTTGATATGAAGATATTTTATGATGGTGAGCCAGTTTTATCCGACATCTAAAAATTGATTTTCCATATATGGACTGCAAATTTAATTTATTCAAAATAAGATATATTTTTTTGTAATTGTTTTAACTTGGTAGTTTTAATTACGCTGAAGAGCTTTTTATGTTACATGTTAATTTACTTTGAAATTTTTCAGGATTCCCTTCAGCTGAGTTCTAGTGTCCTGGGTGTTCTTCTTAAAGCAGTGACATTAATTGGTTCAATTATTCTAGTATTTGGCTATTCAAATGCCTATCTAGCTCTACATTTGTATGGTGGTGAAATTCTTTCTTCTGGGAATGGTAAGACAACAATAATTCCAAAAAAATTATTTTATGTAATAAAATATTAATCACATAGATGAAAAATTTAAACCAAGTCCCAATAGCAGACGTTTTCTGGTACAATGTTTTTGTGTCACTAAATTAAGCGTATGCAATGAATTCAGTTTTAGATGTTTTTTGAAACTTTTTTAGAAGGGTTTCATTAAATTTTTTTTTTTTCATTTCACAGGCCCTACACTTCTTCGATGGTATTGTTTATATGTGTTAGTCATTGCTGTAAACGGAACCACTGAAGCATTTGTATTTGCTGCAATGAGCAAAGATGAAGTTGACAAGTAAGATGGAATCTGCATTTATCTTTTTGTCTTACGCAATTTAATTTTGATATTAGTTTCTTATTTTTTTTTTTTGTATAATTGCTTTTGTAAAATCATACATTAAAAAAAGCCATTTTCTTTTCCTTTTTGTGTTAATTTTGAATCAAAAATAAATCCATGATACATTTTCCAAAATTTAATTTTGTTATGGACATGCTTCTTCCACATTATGAAATAAAAACAATCAAGCTTTTTCCTTGAAATTTTCAATAAAATAGGCAATAAATAATCAATTACATGTATTTTGTTAGTTAAACTGAGAGACTTATTTGAACTTCTGCTAACTATTTAAAAAAAAATTCATTTGCAGGTATAACAAAAAAATGTTGCTTTTTTCTGGAATCTTCTTGTTTTCATCCTGGCTCTTGACTACTTGTATAGGAAGTGTTGGATTTATTCTTGCCAACTGTCTCAATATGATTGCACGCATTGTTCACAGGTAGAGTATTACAGATTTTCAAACCCTATTATTATCAATATAGAATATTTCAAACACATGACAAAATACAAATTATTTTTTTAAGCTATCACCATATTGTTGAACAAATAAATTAGTTTGAGATTGACTGCTGCTTAATTCTCCTAGAATTACCTTTTATTCTGTTACTTGATATTAGTGCAATGTCTCTGAGTATTTTAAAAGATTAACAGCTGTATCTCAGGAATGATTACGCTATGCCAAACGTGTGAAAGATCAAAGATACATATGCTCTGGCATTGGAAAAGCTTGATGATGAAATAAAAACTGGACCATATGTCCAAATTGGACATAATTAATTATTTGTTATTGTTTACCAGCCAATTTACCAAAAGGGCATATGAAGTTTATCGATGCAGTTTTCTGGTAAATGCCAATTTGAGTCCATTTTATAAATGTAAGATTTATATTTTGGCTTTAGTATATAATTACATGTTGGTGCTATGCTATTTGCATTGGAGGCTGGCAACAGAATATCTTATGTGAAGGCTTTAACTTAGCATATCTTTTAATGGATCATGCCACCCACCTCAACTAAAAAGTTACATATATGGAAGATGTAGATATCAGTTTTATAATTGGAAAACCCACAGTGCTTAAACATATGCAAGCCTGTTGCAGTTAGGGAAAGCTATGCATTTAAGATTTAATGAAGAGAATGTTAATATCTTTGATATAGCAACAAGGGACCAACAATAATCTTAGGAATGGTTTTGGCATAGGGCTGGATGAATAACTAGATGTAGGCCTGCTGTAATACAAAAGTAGATAGTCCTTCACTATCATTACTAAAGCAGGTTTGCTTATCCCATCATTATACTATGCAATCACATACCATGAAATGGGGGTGTAATAATAAAAAACAGACCTAAGTGTAGTATGCTTTACACACATGGAGACAACCAACACAAGCATCTTAATAAAAAATAGTGGACTTATTATTTTCAGAAAGAACCATACATAGGAGTTTCTCCAGATGGTTTGATTTAATCTTTTGCGGCAGCAATATACATGTATATATATTTTCACCCAGTAAAAAATCTATACGGAAAGTATGCTATGGTCCACTGTCTGCCATTTGTAAAACAAAATGGTTTACATTCTGGCTTCAATGTGACATCACTTGAAATCGGCATATAAACAACATTGCAGAAAAGTTTCTTAGCTACTTTCATCTATAATAAGAATTAGGTTTTTATGAATAAATAATTTCACTTTAAAATGTGACCATATTTCTCTGCTGTATAGTTATTATTAACATATCTTTTTGAATTTCACTGTTATGTTTTCAACATACCAACACAAAGATATAGTGAATTAATTTATGCTTTATCTTTTTTTTCAGTGTGTATTTTATTACTAGATATTTTAAAAACACACCCTACCATCCACTCCATGACACCTTACCAAGTTTTCCAGTGATACTAAGCTTGGTGATCTCATTAATAGTTACGTTTGTTTCAGAGGTAAATATTTTTTATTCTTTTTAATTATAGAGTATCTGTAAAGTTTAAGTAGCTTTAGGTATGTAACATTTATTGGTAACAATTATTACTTAAAAACACCCCCTTAACCAATTCATTGTATTAATTTAAGCACAGAATACTTCTATGTGATAGGTGTGTTGCAATAATACAAAGGTTAAATTATGGTTTTATATACTCAAACCTAAAAAAATGAACACAATTGTCTACTTTTTCACTTAATAATATTAATCTCTGTGGAATAGTATAACTAGTTTCATGTACAGAAGCAGATTAATACAAAAATGGATCATATTTGCTTTTTTTTATTCCCCTTTTAAAAACATAAATGAGGAAATTGTAAAATAGCTTGATACATTATCTCATCTAAAAGTGCTTTTTGAATTCTATTTTATACAAATAGGGCCATGATACATATATCAGGATATTTTCTATTTAAATTATACATGATCTGACAAAGTAACTTATCAGGAAATTCTTTTTTTTACTTTTTCAATAGGTGTTACTTTGCACAGCTACTAGTAATTTAATATACAGATTTATTCATATTGTGATATCGGGTGTATGCTTGCTTGGTGTTCTTGGCACTACCTATTTGACGGAACAGAAGCTCGTCAACATTCTCAGAGAACATTTGTATAAACGTCAGACAGATAAAAAATCCAGATGATAAATCTAGACATTAAAATGTTTTGCAGCAATTCACCTGCCTTATTCTTTTTATTATTTTCAATGCTCTTAACCAAAAATATATATTAAAAATTACATTTTTTTTCTCAATACAATAAAGCTTTAGAGAGGTTTTTTCACCTGGTAAAATGTGCCACTTGAAAGCTATTTTTTTCTCAGCCTTATAATGATGAAATGTAATCTCTTGATAATTTACTTGGCACATTAGGTATGTATTTATCTACTAGCTGTACCCTGCAAAGCCTTTGCAGGAAGATAGACTATTATAAAGCCATTGCCGAACCTAGGATTTGGGGGCCCTGCATTTTGACATTCGATACCATGACATGAGATTATGTACTTAATATTTAATGTAAAAAATAATTTTGGGGGCTCCCCTCAAGCTGGAGCCCGGTGGGACTTTCGTTTTTGGACCCCCCCCCCCCTACACCCTAGTTACATCTCTGTGTTCAGATTTGATACATTTTTTCAAAATTATTTCGTTTTTTTTCTAAGTTATGAAATAGTTAAAAACCTAATTAGTTGTTGTTTCTTTTTCTTACATCCTAAAGGAAACATTATTTCAATAAAAAAAATGTCAAAGAGATCTAATTAGTTACTTTTCATTAAAACAACTAAAAGGATACATTATACAAAAAATTTCCCAGAGAGGTATCGTACCTGGATAGTCAGCATAAAAAGAATAACCTAAGTTGCTTAGCCATTCAGCCACAAGTTCACACAAACATGTTGTACCCTGCAAAGCCTTTGCATAGAGATGGACTACTATAAAGCCAGTGCCAAATCTAGGGATTTGGAGGCCCGGGTCTTGGCCTCTTTTGGGCCCCTGCATTTTGACGCTCGATACCATATCATGAGATTAATGTAATACTTAATATTTTAAGTTATGAAATAATTTAAAATCTAATTAGTTGTTGTTTCTTTTTCTTACAACATCCAAAAGGAAACATTATTTCAATAAAAAAAATGTCAAAGAGATTTAATTAGTTACTTTTCATTAAAATAACTAAAAGGTTATATTCTGAAAAAAATTTCCCAGAGAGGTATCGTACCTGGATAGTCAGCATAAAAAGAATAACCTAAGTTGCTTAGCCATTCAGCCACAAGTTCACACAAACATGTTGTACCCTGCAAAGCCTTTGCATAGAGATGGACTACTATAAAGCCAGTGCCAAATCTAGGGATTTGGAGGCCTGGGTCTTGGCCTCTTTTGGGCCCCTGCATTTTGACGCTCGACACCATATCATGAGATTAATGTAATACTTAATATTTTAAGTTATGAAATAATTTAAAATCTAATTAGTTGTTGTTTCTTTTTCTTACAACATCCAAAAGGAAACATTATTTCAATAAAAAAAATGTCAAAGAGATTTAATTAGTTACTTTTCATTAAAATAACTAAAAGGTTATATTCTGAAAAAAAAAAATGTCTCTGGGAGAAATCGAACCCGGAGAGTCTGCAAAAAAAAGGGATTCTTGGCCAAGTCGCATAATCTTTCAGCCACCGCTCCGCACAAATTTAGTGTGCAGTTTTAATGTACTATTAGAAAAATATTGCTCTGCTATGTTTTCATTGCCTTTTGACCTAGTTTTTTAGGTCTATATTGTTATTTTGTAATTAAGAAATAATTCAAAGCCGTATTTATTTAAAATCATAAATATTTTAAAAGCTGAGAACTTAATTAGTATAGAAATTTGCAGAATTTCTTTTTTTAAATATTATATCGACTTTTAAAAAGAACTTTATTTACGAAATTAGATACGAAAACACGGTTTATAGTCTTATCGTCGCCGATGTCGGAGATTTTCGATTATTACTATTGTTTTACGTTTGATGATGTTAAAATGCTCTGTTGTAATAAAAACTACAATGATTTGAATGATATTATATGCTAATTATTAATTTTAAATATTGGGGACTTTTACATTTTATAATTAAAATCACAGAAACTATTGAAAACTGTAGATATTTCAAAAAGAAAAACTGAATCGAGACTCAGGGGATAACGCCATTTTTGAATTCTTGTTTTCCGCTTTCGATTTAACGCACACTGGAAATGAATATTATTATATATATTATAACCATGAAATCATGGCAGCATAATTTATGAACATATAAGGGGGCTGAATTAAGGCAGGATAAACTGTTTTCAGTAAGTTTTTTCAATGCTACTGCCTATTCCCATTTGAGGATTTAAACAATACATGTCATTTCTAGACATGTATTTACTAAATGGAAAGTTATAGACACATCATTTATAGATAACTATGGGGATTTTAACTTTACCTAAGATGCAATGTTTAGCTTTCTGCAAACGGATTAAATCTGAGATCTAGACTTTTTTTTTTTGGCTGATTTTTTTAATGGTACGAAAACTGAAAAGTATTTATATTTAATAATAAAAGAAATATAAACCAAAAACATAATGCAGTTTAAATCTAATGTTTAATGCTTTTTTTTTAGATAGCACAGTTTTAAAATAATATTACTCCATGAGATGGGAAACAGTTATGGCACAGCATACTTGATGCCAAGCCTGGTAACATGTTATAATGTGTTTTTTAAAAAATGAACATATTTTGTCACATAAAACAAAATAAGACATGAAATAGATCATTAGATGCCAGTGATGCTAGAGTGAAAATATTTCTTGCCTTGAGCTAGGTAAGCTGAGAAAATTTTAAAGTCAATATTCAAAATAGAACATCTTTCACATAATAGCAATCCTAAAAAAACTGTAACATATTCCAGAACCATTTACAACTTATTATTCATTCCTCACTAAAAAAACAACATATACTGAAAACATTATATAAAGTAATCTTTGATATTGAAAACTAAACATCCGAATCAGTGAACACTTGTGTTTCATTTTGAATCAGCTTGCCATTTTTGCTTCTTGAATATCACCATTAACCAATGCAACAAAACTAAGTGGATTTATTTAATAACTTGGGCAAAAATTCTTCCTTGACTTTTTCTCTATCCTCTAGTTCAGGTAGGTGAGGAATAACACCCTGCTCCTTTCTTTGCTTTACTATCCATGCCTGGAATGAATAATAAATACTATTTGACATACTGTGTAAAATAAAACAAGTAATGGTCTCCAGAAAAAAATTGTGATCTAAAAAAAAAAATAAATTAAAACTACCACTAATATTTCATTTGAAAAGTCTGCAAAAATATTAAGAAATTGAACTATTGCAAAATGGAAAATTCTCAGATGATCACCGTAACAAATTCTTATAATAAAATTCTTCTTATAAAACAATTTAATAAAAAAAAAAATTCTGCCAAATTTATGTTAAAGTTCTTAGTTATTTATATTTAAATAAAATATGATTTTAATTAGTTTTTAAATTTCAAAGTAAAACTAAATTAATAAGACTAACATTTAGGCTAATTGTAAGTTCAAACATAATCTATCAATTTTTAATATGATAAAAAAAGACTTCACTTTGTGAGTGTCATAAAACGGTTGAATGGGTAACAACTGGCATGAGATGCTGGCTGCCAGAGTTTAAATCTTTATCATGGATACTTTTTTCTAAAGAAATAATTTACATTTTGTTAAAAGGGAAAAAAAATAATAAGTTTCTCATTTTGTTTATAAAATAAAATAAATGGACCCATTTAATTACACTGACATTTCATGATAACCCCAAAATTGAACTATGGTCTGTCTATCTCCATGCAAAGGCTTTTAGGGTACAACTAGTACTAAAATAATGTTCTAATACCAAAACATTTTTTTTTCAGACATTATATTTAAGATTTGCCATACAATAAAACTCTTCTATGTTGAAACATTGCAAAAAATGAATGCTTTGTAAAAACTTTTAAGCTAATTACCCAAAATTTGCGACAATTTCTATAATTCTTAAAGAAATCCTGACACTTGCTTCCATCATATGCATTCTCATTAAGGCACTGCATACTCATTTCATTTTCCTAAATCAGAAAATTTCAAAGCGAATATAAATAATAAAATAATCATCATACTTACTAAAATATAAGTAAAAAAAAAAAGAAAATCTAATCAGGATATTAGGAAGACCACCACAGTTAACCAAAGCTATAAATGCATCTGACTAGATCCCTGAGCATGGGCGTCGCTAGGAATTTTTCCAGGGGAGGGGGGCAAAATTTTTCTAGGGGGGGGGGGGCAAATAACAACTTTATGACATTTTTTTTAAATGTAAGGGGGGGGGGAGGAGCAAATGCCCCCCTCTTATATGACATTTTTTCAAAATGTAGGGGGGGGCAAATGAATACGCCCAAGTCTCTGAGAAAGCTACCCTAAGGCCTAATTTCATACAAACAACAGGGTCATGGAGCACAAGACCAACACCTTTAGTAAAGAAAGGAATAACTTCAAATAAGTAATAACAATAAGGTGGGCCCCCAGTAATCAATCCTGCTGACAGCTAAAAAAAAAGGAAAGCTGACATGGCTACATTACAATTAAATAGTAATACATAGTAGTAATAATGCAAACGGAGTGGCTACGGTTCTGTCCAGACAGAATCCGTATTTTTTTTTTCCGGGTACCAGCCATAGATATTGCTCCACACCCTAACCCTATTCCTAAACCTAATATAATGGCTGGTATCTGGAAAAAAAAATACGGGCACCAGCCATATTCCTAACCCTAATATAATGGTGCTGGTTGGTGCCATAGCCACTTCGTAATACTAATACCGTTGGGCTTGGCCTTTACATAACTTATAGTTTTTTTTTATACCAAAGGCCAGGGTACCCTGGACCTGGTCATTCAAAAAAAAAGCCGACATTAAGGAATAGACAGGCCAAAGTGATGCGACTATAACGGCGAGTAATAGATAAACAGAGGAATTGGATAACCGTATCCAATGAAGAGCCCCCCCCCCCCACCCCACTTTTATTCACTAAACGGCTAAGTTTGTTCAGTGGTGCCGAGAACCAACAAGGGCCCCAGGGCAGGACATCATTAAGGGCCCCTTAATAACAATGAGTCGTGAAAAAATTGACATGGTCGGGGCGGCCGGGCCCCCTGGCAATGACCCCCCCCCCTATCGGCGTGCCTGAGTTTGTTACGCACGTCAAAGGATAAAATAATAACTCAACAGAAAACCCACCCTTAAACATGGGTCATTCTTTGCTCGTTCGGCTGCAGCATTAGCACTGCGCGTTTTATTGTCATCTATGTTAATTTTGTTTTCCGCTTCGGGCATCCTTAGACTCTACTGTTCTTGGTTAACATTGATATCTAATGTCAACAGCCTTCATGGGCGCTGCCATGATGACCCCAGTATATCCCAACATGCATCAAACTTTTAAGGGGGAAGTTGTGGTAAATAAAAACAACTTCTGACTGGTCTTGAGTTTTACATTTGGCTTTTATCGTTTAATAATTGCCTTATATCTTTATAAAAAAAGTATTGGAATTATGTTCAGTAAACAAAACGTATTATCTTCTTTTTAATTACATTCTTTTGTATTTGCATCAAAGTGATAATTAAACTAGTGTTTACCCAGACCGTGCCTCGTAGAAGAGAAAAAAATGGTTTCAGCTGTGAGGTGCTAGTTGGGGCTCTATATTTTGTGAACTTGAACATTGATTTATATATGAAGAGGGTCTTACTGGGTTTCAGCTAGATAACAAAAGACTTTCCTCAGTAAAAATGCACTAAATTTGTTAAAACTTTAATTTTTTTCATATTTTACAACTTAGAATATTTATGTATGAAATCTGTTGTCTATAGAAATTTTGAATATGAAATTCTGCTGTCAATCTGAACAACTCAAAAACAATGTCAATGGTCACAATCACTGTGACAATGTCAATTTGTCATTGTTCTTTTACTTTTACTATTGAATGACTTAAAAAAAAAAATAAAACTTATCTAGTGAGAGACTTAAGTCTCTACAGACATGTCAAGAAGCCTTTAATCTTCAAATAAGTTGAAGCACATATAAAAAAACTAAAACTAACGCACTTGTTACCCGACCATCTAGATGGTAGACTACTAGAAATAAACGGTCGACCAGCTAATTTTTTTTTTTCTGTTTCCGGGGATTTTCGCGCAAATTGATATCTATCTCTATCCCTAACCCTAATCCTGAAAAAAAAAATTCTGAAAAAAAAAATAATTTATATATGTCATGTTCCTTATACCCTAATATAATGGTTTTGGGTGGTCTTCTAACAATTATTTCTAGTAGTCTACCATCTAGATGGTCTTCTAACAAGTTCGAAAAAAAAACTAAAGTCCCTAAAAGTATTAAAAATTATATATTTATGATTCCAAACATAGTCAGATTCTGACTCAGATGTTTTATAATTGGATTTGTGTGTGATAGTATTTTATAGACATTTCAAATTTGACTCATGAACAAGACCAATGATTGGTAGCCCCAATCCAAACTCATGTATAACCGTAAAAGATTCAATCAGCTGTCAAAAAAATTGACAACATTAATTGACTTGTGCATTAAATTCAATGATATCATAACCTGAAAAGATGCAAGAGAATTTAGATGTCAGAATATCTCTGAATCATGGAACTGATGGTCCTAGCACACTGTCTATGTGTAAGAATAATAGTAATTTTTTTTAATTAGCCATCCACCCTCTCATAAAATTGACTTGGGCCACTACTTTAGGGCAGGCCCGTAGCCAGGTCAAAGTAAGCAGGGGGGCACCAATACCCAGCAAGGGGGTACCTTCTCATTTTAGTTCCTTTTTCTTTATTTTTTCCTCTTTTTCTTCTTTTTAAGTGGGGGGGGGGGCACGCCCCCCAGTGCCCCCCCTTGGCTACGGGGCTGCTTTAGGATATGGATGATCATGTGGTAAAGCGCTCAACTGTCGACTTGTGGGTCTCAGGTTTGATCTCTGGTGAGAACTAAAGGAACTTTTAGGTCATGGTTGAAGTTTGCTCCATATTTCCTGTGGTGCCTCCATGGCCATGACACTTTTGACTGTGGTTGGGATGAAAGAAGGGGACTGCACAACCTAAAAATTGTCTCATTTAGGTGGGCAATTTTTAATGATTGGGGGACTGATGGTTGTGTAGTAAAGTGTTCCACTGTTGACCTTAGGGTCCCTGGTTCGATCTCTGGTGAGGAGCAATGGTTTTTTCAGGTTATGGTTAAAGTTCCTGCTATATCTCCTGTGATGCCTTCACTATCAGCTATGGTGGGAGTGAAAATAAGGGCACCATAAAAACCGTCCCATAAGTGGTTTATAGGATCTAAGAGATTTCATCTCATCCTTACAGAGACTAAATAAAATTACTTGAGAGCTTTGAGATGGCAGAGTCAATCATAGTAAGAATGAGATTATGTCTCTTTATTCTATTTAGAAAAAAATGACAAGAGATGGGGTACTTGGTACTTGTTTTATTCCATATTGAACATTGTTAAAACTATGAAAGAATTAAATTCTGTTAAATTTCTGAGAGAATCATTATGTATATTTAGTAAAATAGCCCCGTAAATATTTCAGGGTTAAAATGAAATAATTAAATTTGTTTGAGTTAAAGTGTAATTAATATGGCATAACTTATTGAAAGTTTTTTTTCTTACACAGGGTGTGAAGAATGCGGAGTAAGCAACATTGGAGAATGCTTGATTCATGGTGGGGATATGACCAGAGCCCATGACAACACCCCACCACCAAAAGCTTGTCTTTCACTGCCTAAAGTTCTTGCTCTAAAACGTGCAAAGAATTTTGATATCTGTTCTTTGGAAGGTAGCCTTATCTTTTCATCTAAACTTTGTTTAATGTGGTTCGCTTTATCTGTTCTCTATACATTAATTGCTGCAATTATTATTCTTTTTCTTATTTCTCAAAAAAAAAATAAGTTACATATTTTTTTTTTATTTAATTAGTTTTAGATAGATTGCCAGAAATATGTTGCATATAGATATAAATCTAATCATCAATTCTCCCTTGTAAAAATAGAATTTTTTTCTAATTAACAGCAAGGAAAGGAGTGTTTGCTAAGAAGGCTGTAAAAATAAGAACTCTTTTTGGACCAATGGAAGCAGATGTGACTGAGTCAAGGCCCCATTTACCACCAGGGTCCATCGAATATCAGGTAAATGAAATATGCATTAAAATATTTTCTTCAACACTGTGACTTTTTTTCCTTCATTCATCTGATTAATGTTCTGATGTTTATTTTAGCAGAAATATTTATCTTATTGTATTTTTTTTACCTCGGATACACTGCACCCTCCGCCAATGTTCCCTCCAAGGTGTGATATGAAGTGAGCAAAAAATTTTGTCTCTGAGCGACATTTTGTTTTGAGGCCAAAATTTGTGAGCGATTTAAGCGATGTCATCTGTCGGAGTGAGCGATCGTACGTATAGTATGAGAGACACTCTGAATTCGTGTGAGCGATCGCTCATGCGCTCAGCTTAGAAGGAACATTGCCCTCCGCAGCAATGTGGTGATTTTTTATTTTATAGACTTGCCATCAATATGCATATTGAATCACATTAATGGTGCTGCTTTACCTCATGCTTTATGAATGTGCAGTTATCTTAAAATCTGCAACATTTCTTTGTGTAGCTACATGGAAAGAATGGAGAACATTTGTACTTGGATACGTCTGATAAGTACAAGTGCAACTGGATGATGTTTGTGAGGCCAGCCAATAAATACTCTCAACAAAACTTGGCAGCTTTTGAAAACAATGGACAAATATTTTTTGTCACCTGCAAGGTACTTAAATCATTAGATAAATGTTTCTATTTTTGTTAAATGACCTTAGATATCCATTTATTTTTTTAGCAGAACAGATTCAGGTGGGATAAAGGTTTCCTAGAATTATTTCACTTTTGGGAGAAGATGTGGTTTGCAACTAAATTTATTTGTATTTAGTTCTTTTTTTGTATTTATCTTAAGTACAAAAAACATGATTAGATAACTAACTGAAACAAATGTTTTTTTTATCCTCAGTTTTTATTAATGTTACAGATTTGGATTGATTTTAATTTCAATTAAATCTATATATTTTATTTTATCCTTTTTAGAATATACCAGCTGGAACAGAGTTGAGAGTTTGGTATGCTGCAGCTTATGCAAAAGCTATTGGTAAAAGTTGTTTGATGCCGGAACCATCCGACAGAATTAGTATAGTTAACAAAGGTATGTGAGGATTGGGGGAAACCTTTTTTAAAGAATTAAAATTTACATAGGAGCTTAGTACAGTAACTTAGTCTTATTTGGTAAATTTCACTTTTAAATTAGAAATGAAAGCAGTGTTTACTTTGAAATTAAAATGAAAAAAAAAAATAGAATGGTTTAGAGTTTTAAATACTTTTTGTAAAATTTTTTCAAATTAAATAAATGCCTGAGGAAAATCCTTCGGATCTCCTACCTAGAATGCATGACCAATGAGTATGTCTGGGAAAGAATATCCTCAATCGCAGGCTCTCAGGAAACAATAGTACAGTCAAGCGATGCAAGATGGCTTGGATTGGTCATGTGTTAAGGTATAATAGCCTGCCGAAAACCATTCCTCCAGGAACCGTAGGAAATGTTTTTCTGACAATAAAAAAGAATGGACAGGGCTACTAATGAACGAATTTTAAAAAATGGCCACTCCGGATAGGCAACTATGGAGAAATATGTCTGAATTAGATGAGATGAGAGCATTTTTTTTAATAGTGGAGAATTTCTAATCATTGTGATTGTGGTCTTTAGCTGATTGGAAAATGCTAATCTTTTATAAAAAAAAGAAAGAAAACAATGCTTTGAATGTTAATATTTTATAACTTTTGAATAAGTTTAGTCTTTATGTCTCATTTAAAAACCCCAGAAATTATTTTCAATTAGATTTTTCAAAACATTTTTTGAATTGAGACACAGGATGGGGAAGCATCCATTGGTATTTTAAAAGGCAACACTACTCATAATTTTTGATAAGCAACTGACAGACATGAAATGGAAAATATTTACATGTATATATATTTTAAATTCAGTAAAACTATGTGTTCTTTTTAAATTCCCTTCATGTCAATTTATCTATTGGAGATAATCGTCAGCATTCATATAGCAGCATATTTTATCTTTCATTCGTAATATTTATAGCTGATACTTTCCTTTAGTCATACATGTATTAGCCAATTTTATCTAATTTTTTCATTCTTAAATTCTTTATAGCACAAAAAGATGCTGGCAATAATCAAGGCATCGAACCACCTCAGAAAGAATCTCCTTGGAATGCCCAAGAAGAAAATTTTAATGGAAATGAAAATTGTCTCATGCTAGATAAGGTGCAGCAAGTGGCTGAATGTAGAGACAGCTCAGTTCCTATTGCAACAGCAGTCACTGAAATCATCAGTAAAACCGTCAGTGCTGTTGCCACTAGAGCTGGCAGCAATATGCTCACCTGTACAGAGTGCTGCATGTCTTTCACTCGGCAGAGACAGCTGGAGTCACACGTGTGTACTTTGTTCAGAGACAAGAGTGACAGCGCAGGGGCCTTAACGAGGCGTAGGAAAGGCAAGCCGAAAAAACTCCAGGACAACTCTGAAGCTGTTTCACCGAAAACTTACAGGTTCAATGAATTACCTATGGTCTCCTTTCTTTGCCCAGAAGGTCTGGATGAGAATGGAGATGACATGATTCTTAAAAATGAGATAAAAGAAGAACATTTTATACTGCCTGAAACTTTAGTACATCAATCTGAACATGGTTTAAACACAGATGCTGTGGTGGCCCCAAACAAGGTGAAACAAAAAGGTCATCCAGGAAGGCCAAGGAAATTAAAAGGCAGTGGTGACCTTCTTGCCACATCTGACAAAAACACTTTAATTCAGAAGACCTTCACTTGCAGCTCCTGCCGTGCAACCTTTAATAGCAAGGATGAGTTCTCACAGCATAACAACTGCAGACCCATGACTTACATCTGCAAATATGAGAACTGTTTAAAAGAGTTTCCTTCAAAGTTTAAGTATCAAAGGCACAAGATCATTCATGAAAAACCCCACAACTTTCAGTAAGTATTCGACCAAAAATGTATGTTAGCAGAGCATTAGTTGATTCTTTACTAACATTCAGTCTCTTAACAGTACAGTATTTAAAAAGGGAAAAAAAAACTTTGATTGTTTCTGTATAAATATTAAATTGTCACTTAAGAATTTATTATGTTATTTAACCACCATGCAAGTCACATAACACTCTTAACTATTTGGACTTGTCAGTTTTCAAGTCCATACACCCACCACTTCCTAACACTAAATTCTGTTCCATGAGTTCTTCTGCTGAAATATTTGAAATCTTTATTACAAACATTTGATTTTTAAAATGAATGAATGAATTAATTTTTTATAGTGATTTTTTAAAATGTTTATTTTTTTCCATTTTGTTTAGATGCAAGTTCTGTCCCAGTAAATTTAATCGATTGGATCATCTGAGGAACCACTTGTTAGTTCACGACAGTAATCGAAACACATTTGTATGTGAGATTTGTGGGAAAAGTTATCTTTACAAGTGAGATCAGTGTTGATGCCACTGTTCTTAATTATATTACCTAATTTTTTTCCATTGGTGGCAAAAAATAACTCTTAGAAGTAAAAAATGTGTGCAATTTGTTATTTGAATTTTTGTAAAAAATTATATTAATTTCTTTTCACTTTTATAAATGCTTTATGCACTCAATATTTCATTTTTTTCACTATACTCACTCTCAGTTTTCATTCGCTTAACCTGTCACAATTTTATTGTAAATATTCTATGCCATTAGCTGTTAATTAGAAAAAATAAATATTTTGACAAGGGAGAATCGATGATTAGATTTATATCTATAAACATGTACAACATTGGACTTAAAATAAATATTTAGAAAATTAGAATTGAAAAAAAGGTCAATAAATATTGATTTCAGGGGGAAAATGTTTCTTACTTTGAAATGGCTAGTCCAATTTTGTATAAAACTGAAAACAATCAAACTATATCGAAAGGAAATTTCCCCCAGACTGTGATAGTAAAATTTGTAATAAGTTTCCCTAAAAGTCAAAGAATATTTTTTTTACTGTTTTAGTCTTCCTTTGGTTGTTGTCTATGTGTTATTATGTGTGTTTCTTGATTTTATGGATAATGACATCTGAAAACAGGACTTATGAAGGTGTTGTTTCAAAAAGTAAAAAAGATAACAACTCATAATTATTTTTTTTAGATATCCACATTCTTTGAACAAAACATACTTTTCAATTAGAAAAAATACATCGGGCGTCTAAAACATTTGAAAATTTAAAAAATTGGATTATCTATTATCTACAAAAAAGATTTTTTTTTTTTTTTGGTTTAGGTCGACCCTAGTGTTTCATATGGCCAAACATAAAGCAAATGAAGGAGACTCATTACAGTGTCTTGTATGTAAAGAGAATTTCCCAACCAATGAGGAACTCAAGAAGCATGTCAATGTGCACAATCGATACAAACGGGAGGAAAAGCCCCGTGAACTGAACTGCCCTGACTGCGGAAAACAATTTCTTTCACAAAAGGACATTCGAAGACACAGGGTCACTCATACTAAAGAAAGGTAAGTTATAGTGGGTATAGGTAAATGTCTACATCATACATATGCACAATTTTGAAAGATCTTAAATAAAATGTTATCTTTTTTGTATCAGTAATTCGTAGTTAAATAATGAAAGCAATAGCTTAAGGGAAAACTAATCTAAAATTGATTTAGTTGTGTTAAATTCAAACAGTTATCTCCCATTGGATAATGTTTAAACCCAGTAAAGCTGAAATCTTGTAGGTAAAATTCATTGCTGAGAAGTGCAAATGTGCAGCATCTCATTGAAGGAATTTTTGTGGTTAGCTTCATTTGCCAGTAAATTTCCAAGAGTTTAAATAATCCAGAATTATATCCAACAATGGTAATATTTAATATGTATTTGTAGAAAAAAGAAACTTAGAAACATATTTGGCATATACCAGTAGTCCATGACAGCGAGGATAGTAATTTAAAAGTAATAAATATGATCTGCTTTTAGTCATGATCTCAGAATATACATTTGGCTTAAATTAGTGGCTTGTTGGCTTTTATTACATTTGTTTGTAATTATGCATGATAAGAAATACAACTTTGCTATTTAGAATACAATTGCTGCTGATTCAAGTTTTAAGGCCAATTTTTTTAGACTGTTTTGCCACTGAGTTGAAATGATGAGAAATAGAGATTTTGTAAATGTAACCACACTTTTGTTGTCCTCTTTAGTTTGCACTTTTTTCTAGTATTTGTTTCCCTTTCTTTAAATCGCAATTTCTTTTCTAATTAATGTGAAGTTTAATTTTTTTTTATTATTATTAATCTGAATGTTTCAGACCTTTCCTTTGTGAGCACTGCCCCCACACCTTTGTACGCAAGGATCATCTCAGACGACATTACTCAGTTAGTCACAAAAAGGAGCTTTATGAGCTGCAGTTAAAGTCTAACCCCTTTGGATGCCATGTTTGCTTCCAGGTGTTTAAGAAACAAGAGTACCTGGACTATCACAACAAAACTGTGCACCCTGATGGCGTGGACAAAGTTGAACAGAAAAAAGTGAAAGAGAAAGTAGTTAAAATTTCTCATAATGAGACCGCAGAAGTTTTCATTGTTCCCAAATCAACTAAGTCATTAGTCCAGGGCTCAGTAGGAAGACAGACGCTATTGTTGAAACAGCAGATGATTAGTCAGCAAGCAAGTGCTAATAATCAAATAGAAAGTCATCCTGGGCAGCCACTTCAGCTTGCCCCACAGCAGCCGAACCAACCGTTACCTACTAGTGAGCCACAATCCCAAGATTCGGAGCCGTACCCTGTTAGTGTCATCAAAATACGCCAGCCTAGCAAGCAGAACATCATCGCCAGTGCACAGCCTGCCTCTATCTTCTACCCGTCAACGCTGCAGACGGTCACTTCACAGAGCTCGCTGTTTGACACATTAGGAGGGGAGGTGATCACCACTAGCAAAACTGTGCCATTCCGTGTGCACAACCAGCTGCTGAGCCAGGTGCAGCTTCAAGCTCCCACCAGCTCACACATACAGCTGGAGAATCAACAACTCCAGCAGCAGCAGCAAGATCAGCTGCATCAGCACATTCAACACGACCAGCAGCCACAGATGACGCCCAGCCAGCAGCATCCTCTCCTTCAGCAACAGCTGCAGCAGGTTCAGCAGTACAACTGTTCCAATGTCAGCAACACAGTTCAGATGCAGCTGCAGAACCTCCTTCTGCCCCAGCAGTTCTCTGTTCAGCACCAACACACCCAGCAAGGGCTTTCTCAGCAAGTGGGACTCATCCAGGGCATCAAGATGTCTGAACTTCAGAGTGCTCCCAACACAAACATATTGATTGCGGTTGATGGCCAGAACCTGATTAACTTTCAAGGCCTCAGCCTTGCGAAACCGGTTCAGCACATGATCTTCAAAGATAACTCAAATGGCGGCAAACAGCTGATGCAGCATGTGATCCCAACACAACAACCAGAGCCAGATTTAAAATCAGATAACAGCTGTTTAATTTCCTGTAATGGCCAGATCTTTAGGGCCACTTTAGACAGCTCCACCATATCCCAAATTTTGAACAACTCTGCAGGAATTTCAGATCTAAAGGCAGTTCAAGTCATTGATGATGAGACCAGTCGAGTCATTGGTCAGATGAGCAATAATTTTATTTCAGGGCACAGCATTATGAAATCCATGTCCCAGAATTTACAAATTCAGAATGACGTTCTTGTCGGCCAGCACTCTCTTCAAGACCAGCAGCAGGATCAGCTTCAGACACAACTACAAAACCAGCTGCTGCAGCAACAACACCAACAAACCCAGAGCCATCTCCAGCAGCAACAGATACTGGACAAGCCTGACCACCAGGACCTGCCCAGCTTCTCCGTGACGTGGCCAGATAACCTGGATTTCAAGCCTGTCGGGGAGATGATGATACCCAACGATGTCTCGTCATCCGCTTCTCTCGACAGCCTGACCTTATCCGCCGGTGGATGCTGGATCCTCCAGCAACAGCAACAGGCAATAGACCAACAACAGATTCAGCATCTCCAAGTACAAAGCCAGCAGCTGCAGAGCCTTCCACTGTTTACCTTGTCATCTTCCGCCGGGACAACTCCAGACTCATGAAGATTGTAACGTTAAAAACCAGACCAGATTGGTTTTATTCAACATGGGTACATTTTTAAACCGGTGATTATTTTATTTTTTAAAAGCTCAAAAGAACAAAGGGTTTGAATGACTCAAGATGTTGTCTTTTGATAAATTAGAATATTTTTTTTTGTAATATCATCCTGTACCTGTTATTAGGAATATTACTGACCAAATAAAATTTTCTCTTTCATGTCATGGTCACAGAAAAAATGATGAAACAACATTTCAGTAAGAGCTAAACAAAAACATATTTTAAATCGATTGCATACATTTCTTCCCTTGTTGGTATTGGTTATTTCCACTTGTTTAGTTTTTTTCTCTGTGGTCGTTATCATGTATCATGCTTGGGGGCTGTTCACATATTATATAACGGCGAAGAGGGAGGGGGGGGTGAAAATTTTTTATTTTTGTTATATTAGGGGAGTTTTTCGTGTTAAATAATGTTATATGGGGGGGGGGGTAAAAAATTGACATTTTTGCGTTATATAATATGTGAACAGCCCCTTGCCCTACAAATATGTTATTATGGAGATTCTATTGTAAACTTCAACCCCGAGAGAACTTGGTGCTTTATTGAACAACTGCTTCATGATTCCTTGACAGAGTGCTAAACTATTCATATGGTTCCTTTTGTTAATAATGAATTCATTATTTCATAGACTTTTTTTAAATGATGAAATTGTAAATTGCAATTGTTGTTTTTTTTTTTCATGAAGCAATTTTCAAAAAAAGGTGGGAAATAATAGAGTTGAACATTACAGAAAGGTCACATATATTGATTAATATTTGCCAGGACTTCCGTATAAATAGTAGTAAGAGATTGTATCTATACAGATGGTTTCTATACATATGTTATCTAAAAAGATGGTATCTATACAGATGGTATCTATACATATGGTATCTAAAAAGATGGTATCTATACAGATGTTATCTCTATTCCTCTCAGAAACATGATGGGACACTTTGAGTGTTTTCAGTAAATACCTATCATTTGACCTCTATGCAGTAGCTTAGGAAGGATACTGAGGGGGTGTGCAGCCGCACTGAGGGGGTGTGCAGCCGCACTGAGTGCAAACTTGGTGTGCAGCACACAGTTAAATTTGGCTTAAAGTCTAGAAAAATGGCATGTACAGCAGCTGTTTTGATATCTGCCTACATATTTCACACCCCCATTTCCCATTTTGTGAGATTTAGTTTGTGCTTGTTCTAACCTCTGGATAAAAAATAATACATTTTTTTTAAAGTGCAATATTTTTGAAATACTATTGTTGAATGAAAGTAACCATGCCTGTAAAATGTTTGTGTTCAACATCTGATATTTCGGATTGATTATAGGCTCATCATGTTGAAAATTTGAATATCTTAATAAATTAAATATCATAAAGTAATTTAGCAATTTTTGTCCTGTATTTACATTACCTTGATGGATGAAAGTCTTACACACAACTGTTTTATTATTTTTTTTTTAATCTTTATTCATTCACACATTTTGCAACAAATACACTTTGTTTCATTAATGCAAACAAACGGTTTTTATTTGAAATTCTTTTTTTTTTCACCCAATAGATGAGTTGTTTGCTAAATGATATTGTGTGGAGATGGTGGTAAATAAATAAATGAAAACATAGTCATTGCATTCCTGTCTTCCTGTTATATGATACATTGAATCATGGGCGTATTAATGGGTGGGGGGCATTTACTCCCCCCCCCCTTACATTAAAAAAAATGTCATAAAGTTGTTATTTGCCCCCCCCCCCTGGAAAAATTCCTAGCGACGCCCATGCCTAGCGGTATGGGTTAGAATTCAGTAGCTAATTGAAATCAAATTAGATTGACTTGAAAGTTATTATTTGTTTTGTTTTTTTTTTTCAAAACCAGAGCCAACGGTGTTTGGAACTACAGATTCCTAAGCTCTGTTATTTTTTTTTATCCCTCGACCAACCAGTCAGGGAAGTGAAATGATGGGTTCGGTGAACAATGGGAGATAATACTTCCGCCAAGATTATGTTGCAACTGCTGGACTGGACTACAAAACACCGTAATCAATAATGCAGCAGCGGTGTTTAATGGCGGCTGCACTCCCGCTTTCATTTGAACAAGAAGGGAGAGTTGGTTGGCTGGAAAATGGTGACTTGAGGGAGGTAGAAAGAGGATGGAGGAGAAGGAGGAGGAGGGGGCATTGTTGGAAAAGGGGAGTTGGAGTCAGAGACAGAAAAATAAAAAAAAAAGAATTACATGAGGGAAAAAAAACGGAGGGAGTGTACAGAGAGAATCAGACACATTTTATTATTTTTTTTTTAAATTCTGGTGTGTTTTCCTCAAAATTTCTAGTTTGTCCTTTGGGAATTGAATGCTGGCCATCTTACCCGTTCATTTCTGCTTGGCAAATACGGAATTCTGGATAGTTTCAATTCAGCCTACACGATGTTTTTTTTTTTTTGTTCGTATCCCCCCCCTTCCCCACTCTTTTACAATGTAAATGTGTAAAATATTTGCACACGACAGACGAGCGCTGTACGGGTCAACATTAGAATTTTAAAACTACACCGTACAACAGTGCGCACCGTTAAGTTATTAGCATTTTACTTTCATTATTGAGTTCGGCTGGGAGGGGGGGCTGGTCTAAAGATAGACATAGTTAGTATGATGTAGACATAGTTAGTATGATGTAGACATAGTTAGTATGATGTGGACATGGTTAGTATGATGTGGACATGGTTAGTATGATGTGGACATTGTTAGTATGATGTAGACATAGTTAGTATGATGTAGACATAGTTAGTATGATGTAGACATAGTTAGTATGATGTGGACATAGTTAGTATGATGTAGACATAGTTAGTATGATGTGGACATAGTTAGTATGATGTAGACATAGTTAGTATGATGTAGACATAGTTAGTATGATGTAGACATGGTTAGTATGATGTAGACATAGTTAGTATGATGTGGACATAGTTAGTATGATGTGGACATGGTTAGTATGATGTAGACATAGTTAGTATGATGTAGACATAGTTAGTATGATGTAGACATAGTTAGTATGATGTGGACATGGTTAGTATGATGTAGACATGGTTAGTATGATGTGGACATGGTTAGTATGATGTGGACATGGTTAGTATGATGTGGACATGGTTAGTATGATGTGGACATAGTTAGTATGATGTGGACATAGTTAGTATGATGTGGACATAGTTAGTATGATGTGGACATAGTTAGTATGATGTGGACATGGTTAGTATGATGTTTAATTTAACATAATAAAAAATAAAGGATTTGGGGTGGGGTGGGGGATGAAGATGAGGGGATAGTTATGACGAGGATGAGGTTTTATACAGTGGCGTAGTATAAGGGTGCGCTGAGCCCGTGACACATGACTTTGGGGACCCCTCATTGGTCCCCATCAAAAATTTTTCTCTGACACCGATGAAATTATGGATTGTAGCGGGCTGGATTTGATGATTATTGGTTGCCAGCATGCCACAGTGGCCCACTCTATAATACTTGAATCTTTATTTCATTTAAATTAACAAATGAAAATAGTGGTGTGTGTGGGGGGGGGACAACGTTTACGGTCACAGCGACCCACAGGTCATTGGCCAAGATAAATAAATGGCCAGTCCGCATAGAGAGATCAAGGTAAGGCGGAAACGTGTAAATCGCTTTGGGGGGGAAACGGTGACGACATCTCAATGATGTTCGGGACCATTTCCTCCCCCATTATATAAGCTGTGTGACTAGATATATTTTAAGAATTGGTTTTTTTTTTGTCTTTTCGATCAGAATGATATTGTCACGTTAAGTGGTGCATGGGACGGATCGTCACCAATGTTGGTGACAGTGCTCGATTTAAAGAAAAAACCAGTGCCGGGGTTGAACAAAAATTTCTGCAGAGCCGAGGCTAAATGTCTATGATTTCATCCCCGGCTGGGATATATTAGCTAAAGCAGAGCCGGGGATGATAGGTCTCAGTGCCGGGGATATCCCCGGCGGTAAATCGAGCCCTGGTTGGTGAAGTTCTTGGGTTTTTTTTTCAATGAAAATCTAAACTGGATTTGGGGAAACAAGGGTGGAAAGTTCTTTTCCTTAATCCATTGAATGAAATCATTGGGTGGGTGGGGAGGGGGGGGGGAAGAACGGCAGATGAAGTGTACAATGCATCTTTTTATGTGGCTTAGGTTGTGTGGATAGCATAATGCTTTCCCAGCTAATGTCAGGTACCCGGTATATATTTAATAGATGGGGGGGGGGGGGGAGGGGCAACTTCACCAAGACCTGATCAAAACAAAATCCCAGGTCTTTCTCAACGGGGTTCGAACACAAGACCTCCTGGTGGACAATCGAGCGGTCTACACGCGATCTTCCGTCCCCCTGCTGGGTGTGAAAGGAAAATGTTGATGTTGCATGAACAACGCCTGCCGTGCAGATAGTTGTATTTAAAATATTGTCTTGACTTTTGCCAATAAGAGCTCCAGATTTAGCCTAAGTAAGTCAGGTTCGACAATCTCTTGAGAGAATACAACGGTGCCTGCTTGCCTGAGAAAGTTATCTGCTCTTTAAATTCACAAGTTTGTCATGCAAGCGAAATATTCTTTAGATCTGAAAAATTGAAATTTAGTATCAAATGGGGAAAAAAATACAACTCTTTTTGAACTAACTTGGAGTTTGAAACAAAACAAACACGATACTCAAACACAAAATTTAGACCTAATTAATATGTTCTAATTCGTATCAATCAAAAAACAAATATTGGTCCATCTACCATTGTTCATTGCCTTTTTTAATCTCTCCCCCCTCCCCCCCTTTTTCCAAGCGTCTACATCATGTTCCTATGACGTCATTCACTCTCCAGTTTACAGCAGTTACATTCTCCATCACTATGCAGAATTGTGTAACTCTATAACCCAGCGAACTCCAACATCGACCACATACTAACGTGTGGATAGTCGCTTGCCTTGTCTTGTAGTATCTAACACAGAAGATGTTGTGCCAATAGTCGCTGGCCTTGTCTTGTAATCTCTCACACACAGAAGATGCTGTGCCAATAGTCGCCTTCCATCTCCCGCTTCCCCCCCCCCCCCCCCCCCCACTTAAAAAAATTGGTCACATGGAAATGGAAGATAAAGCCCCCCCCCCACTCCTCTATAGATAAAGAACAAGGAAATCAATCGTCCGACGAGTCTACAGCTGTAAGAGCGAAACATAAAAAAATGAAATCCGTTCGGTCAGATTTCTCTCATTCAAGCTGAGTTGGTTCTTAGTTTATAGTAGTGCTTAGTTCTGGAAAAAAAAAGGAAAGTGTTTTCTGACCATTGTCAAGGTGACTCGCCTGCTCAGTATGTTACTCACGTACAGTGTACTTTTAGGTTTATTTCCCAGTAATATTACCTAATTCCTCATACAAATCTTTCTTATAGCTCACGGATGTTAATAAATACATTTAAAAAAAAAAAAAGTTTTTTAAAGGGATGTTTCTACACCAACGTCACAGACCAGGAGCCATTGATGACGTAGTGAACCTAAGATGATGCGATAGCTCAAGGGTTCCTAAACCGCGGTTCAGCATGACGCCCGCCAACTAGTTTGGACGTGCCCCCCGATGCATGCCGGCAGAAACGAAGTTCACGCATATGTGTGAAGTTAAGGGTCAGGTCGACCCAATTAAATTATTATCATGCAATAATTGTAGCCCGCTGCACGGACAGAACTGCCAGATGTACCCTGGGGCAGTGGCGTAGGACAGGGTAATGGGGTTGTGGGCCCGCACAGGGCGCCGAAATAGGAAAACGGGGCGCCGAAAGAGCGCTATGAAATATATATATACATTGCGAGGTCCGCAGGAATAAAGGTTGAGAATTTAGTGGGGGGGGGGGGTCCATGAGATCAGAAAAGTGAATGACCGCCAGTTTGTAAGGATGGTTCTATATGTCATTGTGTACATCGCCAGTCATAGTCCCGGATGCATCACGGAGATTGACGCAGTACGTATCCTGACGCAGTACGTATCCTGAGTCGTCTGCTGCGTGGCACGGATGTCTAAGTCATTTGGCTACACGATACGGGCACATGACGTCATCACCGTGGACCAGCCTTAGTTGGTGTAAAAACATAACAGGGTGTAAAACGTAACAGGGTGTAAAACATAATAGAATGTAAAACATAACAGAATGTAAAACATAACAAAATGTAAAACATAACAGAGTTTAAAATATAACAGAGCGTAAAACACAACAGAGCGTAAAACACATCAGGGTGTAAAAAAAAATGGATCATTCATAAACTCATCTGTACCCACATTGTCAAAACATTCTTCGCCGCCTCTGGTCAGTGGCAGAAAGCAGTATGGGAAGTACCGTAGTCACGTGGGACACTGCTGTTATTGATCGCCATCTTGATGCTGAAACTCAAAAAGTTTTCCCCTGACATTCGCAGTAACAAAAAGTAGAATTGATTTATCAAATAAAATAAAAAAAAGTAACAACTGGGGTGGGGCATACAGTGGGAAGAGAAATTATTTATTGATCAAATGTTTACATTGTATATTGGAGACAAACAAGGATATAACTTGGATGATTTTATTCATTTCTTTCATTACTATCTATCTGTCTAATTTATCTATCTAATCTATCTATCTATCTATCTATCTATCTATCTATCTATCTATCTATCTATCTATCTATCTATCTATCTATCTATCTATCTATCTATCTATCTATCTGTCTGTCTGTCTGTCTGTCTATCTGACTGTCTGTCTATTTATCTATTTATCTAATCTAATCTATCTAATCTATCAATCTGTGTGCCTGCCTCTCTGCCAGTCTCTCTCTCTCTCTATCTATATATATATATATGTGTATATACATGTATATATATTTATATATACAAGGCCGTAGCGGGGGGGGGCTGCTTATATATATATATATATATATATATATATATATATAATCGTCTCTCGGACAGTATCATTCTATTTTACCTTGATCTATACAAGCCTTCCCTTCTACCTGTCTTTCAGCTTCTTCAAAAGTCCCATCTACTAATTCATTAAAAAAATTTGTTCAAAATATCCACAGTAACTAAACGTATATTTTTAGAAACATATGCCGACACACACATAAGACATTCATTTACAAAAAGTATAATAACCATTTATAATTAATATTTTTAATTTTTTAATAAAACTAACCTAAGAGAAACAAAAAAGAATTATCTGTCGGTATTTATCTCCTAATGGTCAAATTGTAGGTAAAAAAATGACTTGAGTGCTTAACGCATACAACTAAGTACGAAAAGAAACATTTTTGCAATGTTATATAATAATAATACTATACTATACTATACTAGTACTTTCTAATAGATGTATGACAATATAGAGACATAGTATAAGCCTGTAAGGAATGGATCTCTTGTGACCTACATAGCGGCAAATTGGTTCACAACCCCAAACTTCACAAAGTCCACCCCATAAAATGTCCGACCAAACTTGAGATGTAACACATGTGGATGTCTGAATCTCAATTGTGGATGTTGAATCTCAATCTATTAAAAACAATTGTCTCTGTGTGTGTGTGTGTGTGTGTGTGTGTGCTAGTTAGTATGCATGTGTGAATGTTTAAGAGCTTGTGAATAGACATACATGCTGGGGGGTGTGTTATCATCTCTCGAACATTATAGAAAACTATTTCCATCAGATAATCTCCCCTTATCTCAATCTCCATTAAACAATAAATTGATATTTATGCCCCCCCCTTTTCTTCTACCCCCTGCCGCCCCCCCCCCAAAACTTCTCCTCCTGCGTGAGAATTGATGATCTATGAGAGACCTTGACCCTGCATCTGCTCCATGTAAAAGAATTGTTCTTAAAATAAAAAAAATAAAAAGATTCAATTCTTATTTTGTAAAAAAAAATAAAACGGACATTTTAACAGCGAAATAAATTGTCATACAGCCAGCAATAAGGTTCTTCATTAGAGAAATAAAAATAAAAAAAAAGAACTAAAAAAAACACACATTGTACATGAATGATTTCTTTTCATCGCTTTCACTATTGATCGATATTTTCCCCAGTTATTTTGTTCCATGTTAAAATGTGATTGGATGAAAATAATGACATTAAATACTCTTAGCGAAAAATCTGACATCTTTATACAAATACGATGCATTTTGAGACAATTGAATATAAACATGATACATAGATAGAAACATTTATAGATAGACATATAGATACGTACTTTTGTTTACATGCATGTCAGGGTGAGTTGTTAGTCCCCTTTTGATCCTATGTGTCACCTAGGGGAAACGTTATTCATACAAATCATAAGCCTGGGGTGCAAAGGCCATGGAGGCACCACGGAAGACATTGGCAGACGACTGAAATCGGTGGGATTTGAACACGTGGCATACAGCCAGAGCAATACCGAGTCACCTGTATTAAGGTTTAAGAAAAATAGTTTGATGCATAGACAGTAATATGCAGATCAATAGACATATATATTTAAAAAGAAATGTATAAATATAGAGTGATATGGAAAAAGAGAGATTGGTTTAGGCTGTGATATGATAACAAGTTACTTGGCCACGACAAACATGTATGGGGTGCATATTGGAACTTTAAATAATTATTTCTCTGAAAATTTTAAAATATATCTACATTTACGATGCAATTAAAAAAAAAATTATTAGAATAAAAACACAAAAATCTGGTTATCACTTTCTGGACAACCATTGTCATCTGCTGAGCCTGGCATAAATCATACAAGTACGAAAATACAGATACTGTGGATACTCACACATACCAAAAAATCTCTCTCTCTCTCTCCTTTCCCTACCCTCTCTCATTATACACATACACACACACACAAACACATTCAAAGAATAAACCACACACAAACCAGAGTATATAGAAAGGAAAATACTCCACCATTTTACACACACACACACACAAATATACAAACCACCGACTCTACTCCTCCCAGCCCCACGCCAAACATAGCCTTTCCCCCCCTCCCCACCCACACTTTTTCTCCCTGTGAGGAAATATTTGGATCGTGACGTGCAAGACACGAGGATGAAGTGAGTTCCATGCACAAGTTGAGGCTAATCAATAACTTTCTCCATAATGACGTGCCAAGGGTTAGGGTGGGGAAGTTGGGTGGGGACGGGAATGTGGGGGGGGGGGCAAGACAACTTGATAGAGAAGAGTGAAGGTGGGGTGGGAGAGAAAAGGCGGGGGAGGGAGGTAATTAAATAAGTAACAGAATAAGATATAAGCAAGTGATATATATATATATATATATATATATATATATATATATATATATATATATGGGCAATGGAGATAATTTAGAAGATAAATGACTGATCGTATGCGACTTCGACCAGCATATAGATTTTTTCGGGATGGAACTATAACTAGAAACATGTGGATTCCAACCAACCTATTTTTTGTATAGCCTAAACATTTTAATATCAATCGTAATTTCAATATATATATATGACGTCTAAAGGTTGTTCTTTTAAAGTTCCGTTAAAACAAAACCAAACAACTAAGCTAGCTGCACACTTCATTTTGTTCGATGCAGTTGGTTGGAGGCCGGTCCTAAATCACAGGACTTAAGTGGTCAGTCTGGCTGGATGCCAAGGCGGCACACACAGACAGCACAGAAAAGCGATACCACCTAGCCTAAAAAGTATACCCTCCCCCCCCCCCCCCGATTGTTATGTAAGACAATAAACAAAAACCACAACAACATCAACAACGCGCTAGACATTCCCACTCCAAAGCAAATTAATATTCTGGGAGAAAGATACTCTGAAAATTTTAAGTTGATTTAAAGTTGGGGGGAAGGAGAGAGAGAGAGAGAGAGAGAGAGAGAGAGAGAGAGAGAGAGAGAAAGAGAGAGAGAGAGAGAGAGAGAGAGAGAGAGTCTGTTTGAGATATCACTACTGTACAGGCCTCCCCGTGAAATAGTCTGAATCGTCCATCCTTTATTTTTTTTTAAATGTCTATTACCTGCCATCAGTTTGGTTTGGTTATTCGATTCGCAATTATCTGATCACCACACTTTCCGGATAGTAAACAATATTTTTCGCAATAAAATGAATGATTATAGATTGTTGGAGTAATAATAATAATAATAATATATATATATATATATATATATATATATATATATATATAAAATAAAAATCAAAATCAGAACAATGCGAAGCGAAATATTGCTATGACCAAAATACCACACAGAACATTAATTTCTATGACCAAAATACCTCACACTGTTAAGTGTTTCCCCAGACGGGATGAGCCGAATCTTTTGTATTTTCCCGGGTATGAAAATAAAAACAACAACAATAACATTACTTGTCAACTTACGTCACCAGTGGTTGGAGTCTATTCGAACATACATACATGTAGTACTTTCTTAGATTTTTTTTATAAATAGCCACGTGGGCGGTACAATAGCCTCTTTAAGATTCAAGATTAAAAAAAAAATCATATTTAATTTTCTGAAAAGAGGGACACTGGAGGGGGGGGGGTAATGTGGGTTTGGGGGGGGGGAGTTGACGGTGAAAATACGCACACTCGTCTATAAACATAACCCAGTGGAACTGTGAAGAGAAAAATCTGTTTAGCAGGTTACTTCAATTGAATTGGTTGGTGTCGTTATCTTGTCAAGTCAGGAATTATGATGGTGGTTGTGGGGAGGAGGGTGAGTGGGGTGGGGGGGGGTGGTATGAGAGACTAAAATTCAGTCTCGTTGTAAGCCTGATAGGATTAGGCGCATGACGTAGATCCGGCCCGGTGATGTCAGTAGCGCCGGGAGCCCTTCGATGGTATATTCTAGGTCATCTAGGACATTTGTCCCACGCCCCCCCACCCCACCCCACCGGGAAGAAGAAAGGAGTAACACAGTGTTAGTACCTGAAAAGGTTCTGCGTTTTTTTTGATCGCGGTGTTTAAACTTCCGATAATATTCTCCAAATGAAATTCATCTTTTGATTACGTTGAGGCTAAATTTTCTTCATATTGTTGCTGATTCGTCTTCACATCATTCACGTATCGTCTTCAATCTGTCGGTAATTGATACTCATACTGTCGGTACATCGTCCTCCTATTGATGGTATATTGTCTTCATTTTGTCACTTAAATTGTTCGTCTTATTTTCGCTTAATTGTCTTTATAATGTCGTTTAATTGTCAATACCATCTTAAGGATTATAGTTCAATGAAGTCATACCATCTTTACACTGTTTCCGAGCGGCGACATAACAGTCATTTAACTAACGATCATGGTAGATGCTCAACCGTCTTCACGTTTTCGAAAAAAAAATGTCGCATTTTGTCCTTGAGTTTAGAACCCCCCCCCCCCCGCCCTTACCCTCTCCCCTCCCCCATCAGCGATTCACTGTTTCTCTTAACATGTTTTCCCCCCTATTTTTTTTTTCTTCTTCTTCTTCAGCCACCTTAGTAGAGTTGGAGTGGAGTTGATAAAATAAAGAAGGACCTGGCTGGATGACACTTTGTTAGGACAGACCGGAAGTTGATTGTCAGGCCATTCCGCCTCTCCTTGATCGGCACATCCGGTTCTAGAATTTAATCAGACGTAGCACGTGACGGAGCCGCAGAGTGGGGAATCATTAGCGAAAAATCAGCAAGAAGGGAGGAACTAAGAGACGGGGGAAATAGCAGTATTCGGGACGTAATTAAAACCCGCACGATGTTGATTTGATTATTTATCTTAAGTTAGTATTTATTGGTAATTTAAGTTTGAACTATCCGTTATACAAACCATGTCGGAGACAACCATTTCCTAGAGAACCCTTGATTGAATACATTCGGCCGGGGAGGGGGGGCGCTTGTGCCCACCCCAGCCCATTAATGTACCATCTGCGTCAATCTTTTCAAGTGGCTGGGGCAATATTATTGGCTAGCGGGTCCCAATAGGGCTCATGTGACTCACCGAAGCCCCGATAACCAAACACTCTCCGGAACATCAACTCATCCGGCAAGGGCACATCCAGTAACACCTTTTCAGGTATTAAATATTATTGGCCAGCGGGTCCCAATAGGGGCTTTGCCTAAGGTGACCACTGGAAGCCTCCGATTAGAGCTCCCAAATATCACCGGAAGCCTCCAACTAGGGCTCCCAAATATCACCGGAAGGCCTCCAAATAGGGCTCCAAAATATCACTGGAAGCCTAGAACCAGGGCTCCAAAATATCACTGGAAGCCTAGAACCAGGGCTCCAAAATATCACTGGAAGCCTCCAACCAGGGCTCCAAAATATCACTGAAAGCCTCCAACCAGGGCTCCAAAATATCACTGGAAGCCTCCGACCAGGGCTCCCAAATATCACTGAAAGCCTCCAACTTGGGCTCTCAAATACCTAAAATCGTTTCTGCGCTAGGCATTTGGTAAATGTTGACGATGGTAACCAGCAGTGCGCATAGTTTGCAATGTAGTCGTCATATCCGGTTAGCTTTGAGGGTTGATCTACTGGGACATGGACATCTATACCTGGATGTAGGCTAGCTAGCCTGAGGTATGTGGTCGTTACATCGATCTGAGGTTTGTCATCAATTTTTTACAATTTGCCTTATGAATATGTAAATTAGCTTTTTTTAAAAGAAATTTATTGATCAGACAATTACCAAACTTTATCAATAGAATTTTGTACAAAGACCTATTTGTAATAAAGCACAGATTCTCTCAGCGGTCTGGTTTTAAATAGAAAAATAAATAAATATTGATATTTATTAAGACCTGAATATAGTCGGGCTTATTCTGATTTTTTTTTCTGACTGACATAGAAATGATTTCTCGTAGACTGAGACGTAGATTGAAATACAGATTTTTTTAGTTTGTTTAGGTTTTTTTTTTTTTGGCGATGAAATAGAATGGCGAGGATAACAAGTTGGTATTAAATAATACTGTTGACCGCAACAGAGACAACAGGAATGTAAACCTCTTTGACTTAGTCAGGGTGACGTAAATCTCTGATCACGACGTAGATTGGGATACAGTCAAGACCAAACTACTGACCACATCCTTGGGGCACAAAAAAAAGCCTCCACACCCAGAGCTATCGGACGGCGAATCTCCCACATCAGACCAGAGTGGGTCATGCGGTCCAGCTTGTCAAACAATGACGACAACGGTCGGCGCAACCTAAACCCCACCCCTGCCATTCTTTCCATTGGCTGGACGCTCGGACCGTTTATCACCTTGTATCGACGTCAAGACTCACTCGCCCAGCAATATTTCTCCTTGTTAATTTCATTCTAAAAGTGTTTTTCTGTCTCTTTATCTATTGGTATCTCTCTCTCTCCCCCTCTCTCTTAAGCGATCTCTCTCTTTCTCTCTCTCTCTCTCTCTCTCTCTCTCTTTAGCGATCTCTCTCTCTCTCTCTCTCCCTCCCTCTGTCTTTAGTGATCCCTCTCTTTCTCTCAATGTGTGGATCGGAGACACAGGAGAGATGCTGTATAAGAAATCGTGTTTGTGAGTGAGCAGTTATTGGGAGATAAAAAAAAATAAAATAAAATCTAGTGTGAGTCACATAGCCATCAGTGGATTTATCAATAGTTGTTGGTCATAGAGCTGAGGCACTTTGGTACATAGGCCAGTGGTGATTGTTACTGAGTAGGGGTGGGTGGGGGTGGGTTATATGGTATACAGGGAAACAAAAGGGAAGGGGGAGAAGTTGTAAGCATATACATAGTGCAGCATACACACGTATGCACACACACACACACATATATAGAGTGATAAATAGCTAGATTAGATAGACTGATAGATAGATTCGATAGATAGATATATAGATAGATTAAATAGACTGATAGATAGATAGATTAGATAGACTGATAGATAGATAGATAGATAGATATATAGATAGATAGATAGATAGATAGATAGATAGATAGATAGATGATAGATAGATAGATAGATAGATAGATAGATAGATAGATAGATAGATAGATAGATACAAGGCCATATCCAGTCTATGTCCCTTGATAGACTATCGGCACTGAGGCTCATCTCTAACCCGATTCTGCAGCTATATAAATAAGTAGAGAAAAATTCCAAAGCGACGATTGGGGCCACATTAGTGCTCATGTCCCTCGACGAAAAGTTGGGTCGTCTTCCCTTGGCGGGGGGGGCCCTATACACAGATAGATAGATATATTGATAGATAAAGAGAGAGAGAGAGGGAGGGAGACTGGGAGGTAGAGGGGGAGGGAGGGAGAGAGAGAGGAGGAGGGAGGCTGGGAGGGAGAGAGGGAGTTAGTATGGAAATATTTAAGTATCTACTCCCTCGCAAAGAATCAATTTATATTAAACCCCCTCCCCTCCCCCTCCCCAATTCCCCATTCCTTGCCTTTTATTTTATCAAATTTTGTAATCATTGATTTTGTAGAAAAATACATTAGTAAAAAAAAATTTGCAGCCCAGCATAAAATCAATATATTTGACACAGGGGGATTAGGGGCGTATGAGTTGAGTTGAACAATCTGGCACTGCGGGCTGGGAACATGTCAGCTTTGGCTATCTGTACGATCTAGCTTTTAGAGGGGGGAGGGGGGCATTGGAGGAGTATGGGGAGCAGGAGAAGGAGGAAATGGAGGCCCGGGGGGGGGCGACGGCTAACAAGAGCAAAAAAAAGAAAAAAGGCAATATATCTTTTGTTTGATCAAATCTTTCCCTAATTAATGTTTATTATGTAACTTACTCTGTAGTCTAGATTCTAGAATAACTGAAATTGTATATCGGTAAGTGCAAGACAGAATGAAGCAAGGGGCTCGGAATTTTTGGGCTGGTGGAGGGATGTTGAAGGGTGGGAATAATAAAGAGAGAGAGAGAGAGAGAGAGAGAGAGAGAGAGAGAGAGAGAGAGAGAGAGAGAGAGAGAGAGAGAGAGAGCATGGGAGAGATAGCTGAATAAACAGTTCTAGAAAAAAAAAGAGGGAGGTAAATGCCATTGTGACCAGGAAACCACAGAGTAGTGTCCCCTCATTAAGCCAATTGATAGCCGTTGGAAGTTAAGCTGATGGAACACGGGAGAAAATGTTGTTCCCAATGATTGTAGTGAGTACTTTGGTACACAATCCAATCGCACAATCGATTTGGAGACAGTTGAAGTCAAAATGACTTACTTGTGATACATGTATATATATATATATATATATAAAGTGTAATTCTGGTATACATGATGGAAATCAAACTGTGCGGACTCATGAATGAGGGAAAAACGAGTTAATTACACGACATTATTATTATTATTATTATTGTTATGAATAAATCAATGTATCTAATTATATTAGGCCTACTTTATGTCTGGGAGTTCCAGTGCAATGCTGGGATCGATGAGGCTAATGGATTCGGGTTTAGATCGTGTCTACGGCACACGTCTATATGGATTTGGAGAGTACTGACTGGCATTACTTAGTTCTCTTTTAGAGCCATTCTTAGTTACTCGGGAGCTCTAGCCAGTGTACCCGGCGTTGCTCGGGAAGATGAATTACTTATGCCCGACATCATTAGATTATGAGGGGGGGGGGGCTTGTTATTCAGATATTTAGATAAATTAGTGCTAATTCATTCAAGCCACCTAAAGTGTGTAGAAGCAAATGACTTTTTCACCGGTCATTAATTATATTTTTTACCGGTCAACACTTATAACTTATTTGAGATAAATTGTTGCAACACCATTTGTTGTTTTTATTTTATTATTATTATTACTTTAGCTGTACCCTCGCAAAACCTTTGCATAGAGTTATATCCCCTTGGCTTGTCGGTAAAGGACGCTAGGTTATTATTTTTGGTTTCGGGGCAGATCCGATTTTTTCATGATTGTTTTTTAAACTGGAATACTGTTGTATTAATTCTTTACTTTCGATTTAACGCAGTGCCCAAATCGCTTTTATATATATTATTATTGTTTAAACTAACGTAATGCTTTAGGACAGTGGTTCACAAAATTTTTCACAAATCTACCCCCAAAGAGCGCGAAAACATGTCCGGCGGGTAGTACCCCTCACACTTAAGTTCATAAATAAATGTACCAATTTTCATTAATGGAATTTATATGTCGCTGCGTACCCATGCAAACCAATTCCAGTACCCCTTGGGGTTTTGTGTACCGCCGGTTGGTAACCAAGGCTTTAGAAAGTTGACATGTAAACAATGTTTTTGTCTACTATTTTTTTTATTTTTTTTTAAATATTGCTGCATTAAATACACTGTCCAATTATACCGCACTTAGTTCTGTCTAATTATGTAATTTGTGTAATCGTCATTGTTTTTCTTAAAATCTAGCGCACTTTGTATAACTGGGATAGATCATTTTTTTTTAAATTTATTAATTAATCATAATAAATATGGAAGATATTGAAAAGAATATTTGATGACGTCATTTGATCAATTCTTGTCTTTGTATGTTGCGGACCAACCACATGAAAGGGGTCCTTTTTTGTCAGTAAGCCCAGACAACCAGACTAACAAACATGTCTACGTATATCACTATATAGATTTAAATATTTTTAAAATCAAACATTGGCAAAAAATGGTTTTATATTTTAAATCTATATTTTGAAAAGAAAATTTTTTTTTTAATTTACGTATCAACGAAAATTAAACAACACACACATTATGCAAATTGAATGAACCAAACAAGTTTCACTATGATGAAATAAATAGATTTTTGCCACTTTAAAATCGATTGCAGGCCCCAATGCATACCAAGATTAATTTCTAACAAATAATTTAGTTTGTTACAATAAAATTAAATCATCTAATTGCAGGCTAGTCGATATGGAGACCCCTCCATTGATGCCCGGCGATTCGATAAATTTTCTCGCCCCACGGTGAAGAGTTTTATAAAGGACGAGGCCACTTGTGCAATAAAAGGTCAGTTATAAAATGAATCAGTCTACGATGAATGGGAAGTCACGGCTCGTCCATAGATGACCCGAGTCCAGCCCAGGAGTTGACCATTGTCCACATGCTAGCTTGGGCTTTTATTTTTACACCAGTCTTTTGCTGCAATAAATTAGCTTTTTTCTCTCGGAATACATCGTCTGTGCAGACTTACCCCTCCCCCCCCTTTACAGCCGTCCGATCTTAAAAGAAAAAAAAAGTCTGAGCAGACTTATTGCAGCCCCTTACAGACGTGCGATCTAAAAGAAGGTCGACGTCGGACAAGGGAGTAGTCGAATACATTCAGGACAAGAGTATCGAATATAAAACACTTCTAATTGATTTTTTTTCTCTTCACCCTCTTTTCCATTAGTCTGATAGAAATAGAACACATGCTAAGAGTATCGTGTACTATAGCAACCCAAAATAGTTCAACTACTATGCATTTTAATGGTATAAACTATAGACACATCTCAAGCTGAGAATCTTCTTTCTTTGGCTCTACAGCCCATTTAGGGCCCTGGCCTGCCATACTGCTCTTCTCCACTTTTCCCAACCCATTGTATTCTTCCTCCACTCTCTCACTCCTATGGGTTTCAGGTCCTTCTCCACCTCCTCCAACCGTCTGCTTCTTGGTCTGCCCTCAGGCCTTTTCTCATTGGGCGTTGCCTTATATATTGCTTTTTGACCTCTGTTGTTTTGCATTCTTTCAATATTCTCTACAGACCTCAATCTATTCATTTTAATTTCAGCTGTTATATTTAGCTCTTCGTATAGTTCGTATAGTTCATAATCTTTGTATTTTCACTTCTGAGGTAATGTGTTACTGTTCCTCGCTTATCCAATGTGTCTTATAATTTTTTTTAAGGTTAAGTTGAACAGTATGCAATAAATGGAGTCTTCTTGTCTAAGGCCTTGGTTTACTTGAAAAAATCTCTTCAGCTTTCCTCCTTGTATTTTCCCATTGCTTCTAGAGTTAATGAGAATGAATTAGGTTATTTTTGTCTTGAAATGCATGATGCAGTTAAAGGTTTTACCAACGACCATAGATACATATTATAAACGTATATTTATACACAATACAGACAGACAAATGTATTACGAGTGAGGAGTAGGTGAGATATTTTCTATGCATCTTCCAAAAAAAACCTTTTTATTTGTCCAGCTTTTTTACAAATCTATCCTATCTATTGACCTATCTCATTGTCTTTTCTTTCGTATGGCTTATCTCCCTGTTAATCCGTCCCTACTTTAACCAATAGTATCTTTCATCATGTAGGTGTGATCTCTGTTTAACCTGATAAACCCGTTATTTGTTTTGAAATGAATTCCCCTGTAGGCAACCGGTGGTCTGTCGGCCACTAGTGGCCCCCGAAAAAATTTAACTGGTACGCATACAATAAAGGCAGGGTATATACAAGGGGGTGCTATCCACAAAGGATATTAAGAACTTCGCTTGTAGGAAACGGGCACATGAAAATCTTTGAAAACTTTGACATTCATCTGACAATGACCAATCTTTCAGACCTGAGATCCTGACACTGCAAAAACCGTCCCATTACATCCTTACAGGGGCGTCACACACCTCCACTTCGCGGTGGAGACCCCGGGCAGTCACGTAGTAAGCCCATCCATAATCAACATATTATTTAGACAAAGGAGTGGCCGGGCCCGGGAGGGGGGGAGGATAACCACATTTTTTCTTTACGCATAAGACAAAGTAAATGATTAAAGACCAAGTCATGAATGATCACCGCTGGTCATTTTCTCGGTCAAGATAGAGCAGGTTAGCGTGACTATAGTCAGTCCCCCCCCCTACATTGCTGGTCAGAGAATGCTGTCAGCGAGTAAAAGGATGATTTCCGACCAGAACCGCGTGGGGTCAGCCCCCCTTCTCTCTCAACACTGACCACCATAGCGCTGTTGTCTGCTGACAGTTATGAATGACCGAAGCAGCTTAAAGATATATTGTCTACGTCAGAGCTATGATCTATCTATCTATCTATCTATCTATCTATCTATCTATCTATCTATCTATCTATCTATCTATCTATCTATCTATCTATCTATCTATCTATCTATCTATCTATCTATCTATCTATCTATCTATCCATCCATCCATCCATCCATCAATCCATCCATCCATCAGTCAATTCTTCTGTTTCTCTGTCTACATGTCTCTTTGCGTGTCTATCATGCTTGCTCTCTGTTAAACCATCTTTCTATCTGTCTTTTTGTATGTCTATCTGTGTCTTTTTTGTTAGCCTGTCTGTCTTTCTGTCATGTTGCCTGCGTGTCCAAGACATGGTGTCAATGAAATGTAAGACCGCTGTTAAGCAAGTACTATCTTTACATTCAGCTACTTCAATCAACTAATCCATATATTAAAAATGTTTTTTTCTTATTCAACACCATTTGGAACAATGAGAAAACCGCATTCCTCCTCGTATTCCCCCACTATGGTCCAGCGTACCTTTAAAACTGACCCTACAGTGAGCCAAGTTTAGCCAACCCCTGGACATTTTCATGTGTATTTTGAAAATTGCGCGAGCTTTATCTATGGCTGTGCCGCAACAAATGGGGGGGGGGGAAGGGAAAAGGGGTGGGGGCAATCCAAACTTATGCCCCTTGTGACCTCTGCCTTAAGGGTGAGGATAGTTGGGGGGGGGGGTCCAAGATTAGAAGGCTTGAAGCCATGGTTATGGTCTGCATATTGCGTCCTTTTCTACGCCACGCTCCGTTTCATTGGGACCATTTGGCGCGTAGGTTGTTGCGCTAATTAATTTGACACATGGAGGTTTCCATCAAGTAAGGAAATTGTAGTAATGGAATGGAGGAAAAATGTGTCACGCGAGTGTTAGGTTAAATAATGCTCGTTTCGTGGCCTGATTGTTGTAGTGCGTGCTACAGGGCCATCACACATACACACACACACGCGCGCGCAACACACACTCACACAACGCACACGTAGGCGAGTGGTTTTCACGTTCATATTATTGATTCTGTTAATTTTGTGAGAACTTCAGGTTTTATATTTTTTTCAAAATTATTAATCTTGAAGCAATACAATCAAATAGTCATAAATAATAAACAAAATGAATTTAAAAAAAAAATCACTGAGGAACTTTTAAATCGTATGATTTTGAAATTATTTAACTATTTATTATTATAATTTGTGTAAGTTTCCATTGGTGTCTAAAGCTCCCCGACTTCCTATTAAGTACCAGTACTTTTCCAACGATTCAGACTCAGTAGACGCAAATGAATTATAGACTTCACAACAAACAATTCAGTTGCTCTGCAACATGGATGATAACTCTAGTAGAACTGCGGAATAAAGGGAAATTACGTCTTTTTTTTTTTGTTGTTGTTTGAGTCTAAATTTGTATTACCCTTTTGCACAAACCTTGGTACATAAATACTAGCAGATGCGTAAAAGAATAGGGCGGAGGCTGTACTTCACGGGCAATACTTTTTTTTTTGGCAGTTAAGTGCCGTAATACCTCAGAATACTAACTTAATGCTTATGAAATTATGCGCGAGTGACAAGAGCAATTAGTACCACTGAATAGTCTTTTTTATAGGCAGCGGTAATATTTATTGGAAATCAGTTTCAGCATGCATGTAGATTTCACATCTAAACGATACTTTTGACAAAGTCAGTGAGTGTCGCACACTTTCTTTCGTTGCAAGTTCTTTGCTACTCTACCAACTACAATCTGAACTTTGTTCTCTGTCTAACTTGCTTCTCACACATTAGTTATTCGCGATCCATTTAGAAAACTTTTCAGTTATCGCATATAAAGAAAGAAACGAAATTGTATATATATAAAAAAACAAAATCTAAAATTAATTTATTCTCGATTTCAGCAGTTATTAACATTGTTAGTAGGAAAATGATTTCCATGTTCTGATTATAAAATATGGACATGTTCTGATTATGAAATATGGACATGTTCTGATTATGAAATATGGCCATGTTCTGATTATAAAATATGGACATGTTCTGATTATGAAATATGACCATGTTCTGATTATGAAATATGACCATATTCTGATTATGAAATATGGCCATGTTCTGATTATAAAATATGGACATGTTCTGATTATGAAATATGACCATGTTCTGATTATGAAATATGGCCATGTTCTGATTATAAAATATAACCATGTTCTGATTATGAAATATGGCCATGTTCTGATTATAAAATATAACCATGTTCTGATTATGAAATATGGCCATGTTCTGATTATGAAATATGGCCATGTTCTGATGTTGAAATATGGCCATGTTCTGATTATGAAATATGGCCATGTTCTGATGTTGATATATGGCCATGTTCTGATGTTGAAATATGGCCTTGTTCTGATGTTGAAATATGGCCATGTTCTGATTATGAAATATGGCCATGTTCTGATTATGAAATATGGCCATGTTCTGATTATGAAATATGGCCATGTTCTGATTATGAAATATGGCCATGTTCTGATGTTGAAATATGGCCATGTTCTGATTATGAAATATGGCCATGTTCTGATTATAAATTATGGCCATGTTCTGATGTTGAAATATGGCCATGTTCTGATTATGAAGTATGCTCCTATCCTTTTCTGTTGGTTGATGAAACGTGTTCAATCTCTCTACAATATCCACCTCTGTTCATTCGCCAACAGTTCACAATGTCTTACTTTAGCCTTAATTTAGAAACTATTCACATACATGTAACTCAGCATTCAACACATTTCAACACAATTGAACAACAAAACAGAAACAACAAAAACGTATTGTTTGAAATAATAATTAAATATCTAGACTATTGTCGTCTTAGAAAATATATTTATAAAAGTCAACCGGTCAGAAGTAAAGATCAGCATAGAAATTAAAACTGCGGCCAACATTAACAAATAGATGAACGCCATTTAAACCGTTGGCATTTCATCACAGATTGGTTTATTCATCTTTCATAGTCTTAACATTTCTCTACCTCTTCTTGTAGTCGACCGTCCGATCGCCTTTTAACCCAACACGTCCTTTCTCTCCTCAATTACTGCTTTTGGCGTTCACCAGTGGTTCTTAAAGTATTTGATCTAGAGCCACCGGTGGGGTATCGATCTAGTGTGAAGTGGATAGGTTAAAATTTTAAAGCAATTACTTAATGGAGAAAACATTAGAAATAATTTAGTTCTTTATTTACAGGTGCATCGCAAAAAACTGAATCGCAGATGAGAACCGACGATGATATAAACGTGGTTTGTTAGTGTCTTGACAAAAAAATATTTCGTTGTTTTTTCCCTTTAACAAAAGCATATATATATATATATATATATATATATATATATATATATATATATATATTTAAAAAAATGGTTTCCTTGTTGGGTCGGGTAGAGATTGAAATCTGTGCTTGTATCTGTGTGGGGGGTAAGGGGGGGTGAAAGCGGGGTAGTTTAGGGTAGTTCCCTTCCTACTTTTGGATGATTGGGTAAAGGGAGGGGGGTAATAGTGGAATACGGGGATGTTTTCAATGTGTTTATGTGAATGGGGGCTGGAGGAGATGGGGAGAAACTTGTCCGTGGTGTGTGGCGGTGGTGGTGTTGGGGGGGGGGGTACCGAAGTTCCAAAACTGTGTATCAAGTTATTTATTGCCAGATTTTTTATTTTTTTATTTGTTGCTGTATGTGGATGAGGAAAGGGGAGAGGGGGGTGGGCTAGAGAGTTAAAAAAAAGAGTCCGATAGAGGGACACGGATGTCGGTGTATGTGTGGTGGGAGGGGGAGATAGAGATGTAGATATAGAGATGAAGGGACATAAGGGTAGAGTGGTTGGTTTGGAGGGGGCAGGGGGCGGGGTGGAAAAGGAGATCCTCAGTCAGCAGTGATGGATGATACACCAGGCGTCGGATGAAACCAGTGGCCGGAGTTAAAACCTTCCCTCCCCCCCGCCCCCCCCCCACACACACACTACCGTCAGCATGATCTGACAAGGGTATTATTCAGCATCATACACGCGGCTTGTGCGATTTTGGGGAGAGGGAGAGGAAGGGGGTGGGGGGAGTAAGGAGGGCTCACCACTTTTTTTTTGTTTGTCTCATCCCCCCTCATCTCTTGCCCCCATCCTCTTAACCCTCTTACATCTCAGCTTGACCCTCCTCCCTTCCTCTCTTTACGTCATATTTTTTCATGCATCTTGAAAAAAAAAAACTTTCAAGGGAGGTAATTCATCGCCCAACACAGGCAGTGCCTTATACACTCCAAATGCTCTGCAACAAACAATACACAATGGCTGAAAATGATATATAACATCGGGTATGATGAACAGGGTTCACAGAATTAGAAGGAACTTGATGTTGAAGTTATGCATAGAAGTGAGCAGCTGCGTTGTATTATGGGCCATCTTGCAAAGGGATTTCATGAGCTTTGCGCCCCCCCCCCCTCCTTTTATCCCACAATAATCAATTATATAATATTCGTTTGATTTGATGGGCCCCATGATGTTCTAAACTAGGTTCTTATTCTAGTCCTATATACATCTTTATGCTAATTTTCACACGGCCATTATAACGTCCGACAGTAGAAGGCAATGAATTCCATGTTATTACCATCACGTGCATTGGTCAGCTGAACCAGCCGTTAACCACTAAAAAGCAAATGTAAAAATGATCGTTTTTTATATCGTCAAAATAAAAATGGAAGAAGTTGATATAAATAATTAGATAGCCTAATAATAATCATAATCAATGCCAGCGTCTGATGTGGTTTGTTTGAACATGTTTCTTAAAGATCATTCACTATAACCGGATGCCGATTTAAACAAGAAATTAATTAATTAATTAAATAAATCTAATATATTATAATTCGAGACTCAAAAAAGAAAACTAGTTCGAAATTAAAACTCTGTTATTACAGTGTGTTGTGCCTTGATGTGTTATTACAGTGTGTTGGAATTTGATGTGTTATTACAGTGTGTTGTGCCTTGATGTGTTATTACAGTATGTTGTGCCTTGATGTGTTATTACAGTGTGTTGTACCTTGACGTGTTATTACAGTGTGTTGGAATTTGATGTGTTATTACAGTGTGTTGTGCCTTGATGTGTTATTACAGTGTGTTAGAACTTGATATGTTATTACAGTGTGTTGTGCCTTGATGTGTTATTACAGTGTGTTGTGCCTTGATGTGTTATTACAGTGTGTTGGAACTTGATATGTTATTACAGTGTGTTGTGCCTTGATGTGTTATTACAGTGTGTTGTGCCTTGATGTGTTATTACAGTGTGTTGTGCCTTGATATGTTATTACAGTGTGTTGTGCCTTGATGTGTTATTACAGTGTGTTGGAACTTGATATGTTATTACAGTGTGTTGTGCCTTGATGTGTTATTACAGTGTGTTGGAACTTGATATGTTATTACAGTGTGTTGTGCATTGATGTGTTATTACAGTGTAACGGACCTTCACCGAAAGTCATCACACTATTACATAAATAAATAAAAATAACTTGGTATGTTCACCTTAGGAGCCGTTCACATATTATATAACGCAAAACTGTCATTTTTTTACCCTCCCCCCATATAATATGTGAACGGCCCCTTAACACTAATATCACTTTTACAGCGCCCAGACACCCTGACACCCAGACACCCTGACACCCAGACACCCAGACACCCTGACACCCAGACACCCTGACACCCAGACACCCTGCACCCATGCCAGTTATACTCACACTAACTATTTATATACTCAACACACATACACGCACATTTATTGCCAGCACTCACAGACTTCTACTATCCACGGGCATGGACGCTGGGTAAAGCCAGACCGGCATACCACGTCACAATATCCCAGACCGGCATACCACGTCACAATATCCCAGGACCGGCATACCACGTCACAATATCCCAGGACCGGCATACCACGTCACAATATCCCAGGACCGGCATACCACGTCACAATATCCCAGACCGGCATACCACGTCACAATATCCCAGGACCGGCATACCACGTCACAATATCCCAGACCGGCATACCACGTCACATTATCCCAGACCGGCATACCACGTCACAATATCCCAGGACCGGCATACCACGTCACAATATCCCAGACCGGCATACCACGTCACAATATCCCAGGACCGGCATACCACGTCACAATATCCCAGACCGGCATACCACGTCACAATATCCCAGGACCGGCATACCACGTCACAATATCCCAGACCGGCATACCACGTCACATTATCCCAGACCGGCATACCACGTCACATTATCCCAGGGGGTGGGCTAGAGAGTTAAAAAAAAGAGTCCGATAGAGGGACACGGATGTCGGTGTGTGTTTGGTGGGGGGGGGGGGAGATAGAGATGTAGATATAGAGATGAAGGGACATAAGGGTAGAGTCGTTGGTTTGGGGGGGGGGGGGAGGGGGCGGGGTGGAAAAGTGTCACACAAAAAAAAAAGACATGAGCTGGACACGACATTCAGCTTCATATCACAGAATATTTTTGATTTTTACTTTTCAATTTATTTTACTGTGAATTATTTTTTTTCTTTCCTTTTCTAAACAAAATAAACAACAACAACAACAACAACAACAACAACGACAACGACAACAACAACAACGACAACGACAACAACAACAACAACAACGACAACGACAACAACAACAACGACAACGACAACAACGACAACAACAACGACAACGACAACAACAACAACAACGACAACAACAACGACAACGACAACAACAACAACGACAACAACAACGACAACGACAACAACAACAACAACAACGACAACGACAACAACAACGACAACAACAACGACAACGACAACAACAACAACGACAACAACGACAACAACAACAACGACAACAACAACGACAACAACAACAACAACAACGACAACGACAACAACAACGACAACAACAACGACAACGACAACAACAACAACGACAACAACAACGACAACGACAACAACAACAACGACAACAACAACGACAACGACAACAACAACAACGACAACAACAACAACGACAACAACAACAACAACGACAACGACAACGACAACAACAACAACGACAACAACAACGACAACGACAACAACAACAACGACAACAACAACGACAACGACAACAACAACAACGACAATAACAACAACGACAACAACAACAACAACGACAACAACAACGATAACAACAACGACAACGACAACAACAACAACAACGACAACAACAACAACAACAACGACAACAACAACAACGACAACAACAACAACAACAACGACAACAACAACAACAACAACGACAACAACAACGACAACGACAACAACAACAACGACAACAACAACAACGACAACAACAACGACAACGACAACAACAACAACAACAACGACAACAACAACGACAACGACAACAACAACAACGACAACAACAACGACAACGACAACAACAACAACAACAACGACAACGACAACAACAACGACAACAACAACGACAACGACAACAACAACAACGACAACAACGACAACAACAACAACGACAACAACAACGACAACGACAACAACAACAACGACAACAACAACGACAACGACAACAACAACAACGACAACAACAACAACGACAACAACAACAACAACGACAACAACAACGATAACAACAACGACAACGACAACAACAACAACAACAACGACAACAACGACAACGACAACAACAACAACAACGACAACGACAACAACAACAACAACAACAACAACAACAACAACGACAACAACAACAACGACAACAACAACAACGACAACGACAACAACAACAACGACAACAACAACAACAACGACAACAACAACAACAACAACGACAACAACAACAACAACAACAACAACAAGAACAACAACAACAACGACAACAACAACAACGACAACAACAACAACAACAACGACAACAACAACAACAACAACGACAACAACAACAACAACAACGACAACGACAACAACAACAACGACAACAACAACGACAACAACAACGACAACAACGACAACGACAACAACAACAACAACAACGACAACGACAACAACAACAACGACAACAACAACGACAACGACAACAACAACAACGACAACAACAACAACGACAACAACAACAACGACAACAACAACAACAACAACGACAACAACAACAACGACAACAACAACAACAACGACAACAACAACGACAACAACAACAACAACAACAACAACAACAACAACGACAACAACAACAACGACAACAACAACAACAACAACCCCATTTCTGTTTCACACCCCCCTACCTCCACCCCTCCCCCTCCATTTTTTTTTTGCATTCTAAAAGTTTAAGTTCTGTGTACACGTATGTACATAGCTATAACTTACAGTGAGAGAAGCAAAACGTCTTTCTATGCCGCTACCCTATTTAATAAGCTGCTAGGCTGAGCTCCCTGTCCTCCACCTCCCCCCCCCCCGGACTGCGCCCCCCCTCCCAGATCATGCGCGATTGTACAAGATTTTCTGGCACATTACATAATCAATAAGAATTTTGTTGGAGAACTCTTGGCTGTTTATTTGTTTTATTTATTTATTTATTTATTTTCTCTTCAGAGGCGGACTTGAATAGAACACATAGAGTGGGGTTACTGGGATAGACAGACGGTGAGGCAGAAGAAGAAGATTATGACGAAGGGGATAGATAGGTAATAGGGAAATGTAAGTAGAAGAGATAGACGGATAGATGACATACAGACAGAAAGAAAGACAGACAGATAGATAAAAGGAAATGTAGAGAGAACGAGACAGACAGGCAGACAGAGAGAGAGAGGGGGGAGAGAGAAAGAGGGAGAATGGAAGAGAGAGAGAGAGAGAGAGAGAGAGAGAGAGAGAGAGAGAAAGAAAGAAAGTAGATTAGAAGTATGGCATGAGATTATAATAATAACATGAATTCTTAGCTTAGGCCCTATATAAGTGGTCAAGTTCTCTTAGCCCTCAATGGCCATCAGGGATAATGGATTCATCTGTTTCTGTAACCAAGAAAATAGTCTTGTTAGCACAACGTCCAGCCGCCTTTACTTACCCAAGTGTCAGGTACCCTTTTTTTAAAACTGGGTGGACTTGTGGGACTCGAACACACTTTCATTAGGGCCTGGGGAAATTCCCTCACCGACGATCGCACCCAGGCCTCTCAGATAGACAGCAGTGCATCTACAATTCTCGGCCACCCAGCCCACAGGCCCTATATAAGACTAGGTGGACTTTTTTTTTTAGCTAAATATAGAAAGGAGATAGCACGTGAAAATGTTTGATAGAATTACTTGCAGGGCCATTCTAGAGTATGTGGGTATCACAGACATAGACTTGAATGACGTCTGAGGGCTTTATGCAAAAGTTACTTAACAGTACCATCTTGGCATCAGATTTAATCGATATTAATAAACTAAGTTGCTCTTTTTTTTTTTTGCAGTGAAGGCTAGAACAGGTCCTTTGGCTTCACTGTCCGTTTGACCATCGTGTATTATTTACAATCATTGGCTTACATTGTTTGTGCATAGTATTAACAAAACATATGACAGTTCAAATTACAATTTGTTTTTTTAACATTAAACTGGTGAGAAAAGAATGACGCATCTAGCAATCATTATTGTATTACAGCCCGCCATTAGTCATTTATTCATGACTTACAAGTAGTTCTTTTAATTTAATTCTCGAATAGTTATGTCATTGTTTTGCTAAAATTCAGTAACAGTCCCGAAATAATTCTGTAACAGGCTCAATAACAGTTCTATTATACTTCATTAACAATTCTATAACAATTCTGTAATTATTTTATTTTCCCCGCTATAGTCGACTAGCAATGTCTGCCATGTTTGTGCCATACCCACACCTCCCCGCAACACCTCCTGTCTGGGACAAAGCTTAATGTCCAGTCTCACTGACCAGTCCAGCGGCAGTATTTCATGTCCCCAGGGGAGGCCCAGAACCACCAAACTATCCATCTCATGAAATATTGAACAATGTTCGGGTTCCTGCCGTCTTCAACCAAACTTACGTCTAGCCAAGTACCAGAGAAGACTTAAAAACACTGGACATAGTTTTATACATGTCAGTGTGAGTAAAATATAAGTAAACTGGTAGAGGCCGAAAGATCGATCGATCAATATTGGTGCACACGCTCACTAACATAAAGAAACCATCATTTTAACACGTTGACCCACCTGGAGCACTTTTGTGTGTGGGGGGGGGGGGGTAAGTCAGAGCGTGTGTGGGGGGGGGGGAGGGGAGCTTCCATCAGTAGAAGGATTCAATGCTTATTTTTCATTCTTCGGAGCAGTTGTCGCAAAGGCCCTGTGTTCCTACATGGGAAATAACTGCCCAGGGGCATAATACGGTCCTGTTTCAGAGAATGGTCCTACCCGCGCTTCACTTGCCTCTGATCTTTCACATCAATAACTTTTAACATTTCATATTTACTGAAATATTAGATTAAAAAAAAACCCACTGCATTGCCTTTCTTTAAAAATTTAAGAACCCATTGTGGCTCGTAGCTCAAAAAAAGTCTGCCCACCCGTGAGTCGGCCCGTAGCCATTTTTTGTTTTCAAGACGGGGCTCTTCTCAGACACACTCTAGTAAATATAAAATAAACCCTTGACTGTCCGTCTCCAGATTTATGGACATCTATCTCATCCTATTCGTTCTCAATAATTTTTTTCTGTAATGAAATGACAGCATTGAAAAAAAATGATGTTTTAATTAAATTGTTTAGACGGAGTAGGAAATGATTATTCAAAGCTCTCTTCAAAACCTTGCGATATCCGGCATTCTATTCTGCCTAAATTAGGCCGGATAGCCGAGAGTATACTCTATTTACTATATCAAGCAGTTCAAATTGTTTATATTTTTGTTGTAAGCTGTTGGTTGGGTCTATTTCTGAATGTGACCTCATCGCTGACGTAAGTATCGTGTGAAACTCTGGTTATCACCAGGGCACCGAGCGATTAGGTCATGTTGTCCTCACTGCCAGATTTAAAAACAAACAATAAACAACAACAACAAGGGCGTCTCTTCCACAACAACAAACTGCGCCTCCCCTCCCTCCAACGCCTCTGCCCGCCTCCCTCCCCCTCTCCGCCCCCGCTTCAACAACCCCCCCCCCTTTTTTTTCATCGTCCAAAGAAATAATAAACCCTGGCTACATGCGTCGTCGACGATAAATAAAAGAAAGACAGAAAAAATGATGAATACGTCAACAAAGGGTGAGCATGATTTGTTTGCTGGGCCGTGAGCATGCATGGACTTGTTGGTTCGTTACGGTAGTCTCGCTGTGACGTGCTCGTCATCCCCCCCCCCACCATCACACGCCCCTTTCCCCCCCACAGTAATCCAGTTTCATAGCCTGGCGGCGGACACGATGAAATTGGAGGACATGGGGTTGGTGGTCATTTGACGCCGTGTTGATTAAGTACAGGTTACATGGAGTTGGCATCAACAAAACATACATAATCTTAGTGTAATTCTCTTTTTTTTTTATTGCCAGCTATGTACTACAGCTGCATACAGATAGTCTGTGTAATATACATGTACAACAGCTGCGTACGGAAAGTCTGAGTAAAATATATGAGCTATGAGGGTCGTTCTAAGTTTCTGGGGTCTTGGTTAAAAGTTTGTCGGTGGCCCTAGTCAAAGGTTCTGTTGGTGACCCTAGTTAAGGGTCTGTTAGGAGAGCGACACCGCTTGGGGCCCCCAATAATTTATTACCGCTGGGCTCTCCAGATCCCAACGATTAATCTCATTTTAGTACAAAGCCCCCAAGACAATATATCGCTCTACTTTGTGTACAACTTCACTGTTTTCAAAATGTTATGTCCGGCAGACAGAGAGACTCGCCCATAGAATTTATATGAAATTTCCGACACATAGCTATCCCCTATTACCTAGTTGGACTATACATAAGAAGTACAACATCCACGTAATGTGGACAGTCTATGGAAAAAAAAGCATAAACACGCCATTAAGTCTGTGAGCTAGAGAACACTTGATCAACAGTATTAAGTTTTACTCATTTGATTAGTTCACCCCCTTTGGACCCCCCCCCCGCCCCTCTACCTACTGAAAACGTATCAAGTCTTCCACTCCTCCCGAATCATCAATTCCGCTCTCTCTCTTCTCTCTCTCTCTCTCTCTCCTACCCTCTCACCCAGTCCTTCAGTTGTCACTAATTCAATTACTCTCCTATCTCTTGACCTAGTGGGCTACCAGTCAGTCACATCGATATGACCATACCACCATAGGCTTCAGTGGACGCCCGCCCCCCCCTCTCCCTTTTCCCCAACACCCAGGTTGTGGACAGTCCTGGAGCTACCAAAGGATGACCCCCGTATATGTTGTTTATACACCAGCACAACAGTCGTGTGAAGAGCAGTAAACATGATGGCAACACATCGCTTTGTTTACATCGGCGGGATTATCGTGCCAATGACTAAACAACAATGATTTTTTTTTTTTAAACTGCTGCATCATATCGATCACAGATAATAAACAGCTCAGGAGCTATTTTTACAGTCTCAGGTTGACAAATAACTAATGCTGTTGTAAGCCGAGGACAGCAAACCGCAACTGCAGCCGAGGACTACAACTTGTGATTATCAGCCGTGAAGTGTGCAGCGTTGGACAACAACAACACCACGTTAGCTTGACCGCCTACGGCTTACACGTGACTACCACAGCCTGGGACCACACGCAGGACCACACGCGGGACCACACGCAGCACACACAGGACCACACGCAGGACCACACACAGGACCACTGACTTCTACTACTTAGTAGGACCACTATCGATGACCACACGTTAATGTACCCACCTTAGAGCAAAAACTGTATTCAACACACAATAGGGGGGGGGGTCAATAGAGTAACCCACAGTCTATATTGGTCAGTGACACCGTGTAAGTGTGGTCAGAGTGCAGGTCTGGTAAGCGCTCCACCATATGCCCACCACCAGATGTGTCCAATAGAAACGTTAAAAATGGTAATGGAGATGGGGGGGGGGGGGGGGGAAGGAGACAACTAACAGTTACTGTTCTAATAATACAACAATTATTTGTAAGTTGTTGATTAGTTCATTGCCATTTACAAACAACCTTTTAACTTTGGTGTAATTGTTTGCGATCGGTGTCAGTATCTGTCGAATGTAAATCAGTAACAGTTCATATGTGTTATAATAAGCTATCCAGATAACCGTTTATCATACATGGAATTCAAAGAGTAGGAGGCGCGTGGAATGGGGAGGGGGAGCATATTTAGCCCCAAGTGGATCTTTTTATGCCCCCACTCTTCCACCTCCTCCCCCCCCACACACCCGAACGAAGGTTTCAACGATGTGTTTGTTTGTGTGCGTGTGTGTTCACATCCCATAATATGGCGTCTCCAGAAATCAGCCCTCGCCGCCGTTAATTGATTCCTGTAATGAATCCACGTGACGTCACAGACCGAGTCTGTGACAGCCCATACATCATTTGCCAGCATATTCTTGGTTTTCACCCCCAAAAGATCACATTCTTCCCTTCCTTAAAAAAAAACAAGCCAAAGTAAATACATCTCTAAACTCGGCTATCGGGAAAAACGGGATTTTTTTTTTTACAAACTAATGAAAAAGTAACAAAACAAGGAAATGACGTCAGTACTTGCTTATAGCTTAAGAAGACATGACTTGATGCTACAATAAGTCAAAGGTTAGTCTGATATCTCATAATCCTCTTTCTGAAATGATAATACAAATCAATGGAAATCATCAATAGCCATACTATCTTATCGCACGTTTTACTCAATCGAGCATTTTACATAATGAAATGGACACTTATCTCATTGGTCACTTCTCAATGAACTGGACTGTGTACAGCAGCCAACCTCTTGCTGACGGTGGAAACAAAAAGGATATTACACATAACATTTTTTTTTATTATTATCAATGGTGTATTACTGTTGGTATGTTATTGAGTGGGGACTAAATGGTGTAAATGTGGCAAAAAGTTGCTTTGTGTGGCTAAATGAGACTCTATTATGGTCAGATATGTCTATATAACAAAATAGACCACTGCCATAGTGGGACGTGAAGTGTACTAGTTTGAGGACCAATAAATTCCATTTCTGCGCACATAGGACCTTATGTAACAGATAGATAGAAAGATAGATAGATAGATAGATAGATAGAGAGAGAGAGAGAGAGAGAGAGAGAGGTAGATAGACACAGAGCTTGATACATAGGTAGATATATTATATATTAGACGGACATAGAGACAGATTGATAGACGGTCGGACGTACAGGGTGATAGAAAGATAGATAAGTAGATAGATATAGATAGATAGATAGATAGATAGATAGATAGATAGATAGATAGATAGATAGATAGATAGATAGATAGATAGATAGATAGATAGATAGATAGATAGATAGATAGATAGATAGATAGATAGATAGATAGATAGATAGATAGATAGATAGATAGATAGAGCTACCTATTGTCGATGACTGTACATTTTTTTTCTGCTGGGCTTCTCCATCATCCAAGTCACAATAACCATCAGATGGCGTCCATCTCGTCATGGTCTGTAATGGATAAAACGGACACAAATATGGATATTGGACGTCTGGGTTGCTCCCCCTTGACACGATTTATCCATTTCGTCATTATAGTGTCCGAAGAACGAGCTCAGAGTAACTTCACGAGGGGTAAAAAAAAACAACAACAGAAGAGTGGAATCACAACAACGGAATCGATGGCTAGAGATGATGATTAGGCTAGTTACTGAAGTCAAAGTCATTCCTTGACGGATGACTTCATTGACTTTTATAAATTATGTTATGCTTAAAAAGAGATTATTTACAGTTTGTATCGGTTTTTACATGTTTTTTTTAAAGTAAATGTTAATAAATAGTTTTACTGAGCGCACCGAGAGACGATATAGCTGGAAAATTGAAGATGCACACTTGTGGTTCCTTTAAGTGCGCGAACCCACATTACACCAGCACGCATATATGTCTCGCTCAGTAGACCAGTATACCATTAAGCTGCGCATACAAACTAGAATTTTACTTCGAAAGTTGCCTTTTATCTTATGTGCTAGAAATGCGCGAGTCTGTTACAGTGGTGGACCAGTGCGCGTGTCTGTTAGAGTGGTGGACCAGTGCGCGTGTCTGTTACAGTGGTGGACCAGTGCGCGTGTCTGTTAGAGTTGTGGACCAGTGCGCGTGTTGTCTGTTAGAGTGGTGGACCAGTGCGCGTGTCTGTTAGAGTGGTGGACCAGTGCGCGAGTCTGTTAGAGTGGTGGACCAATGCGCGAGTCTGTTAGAGTGGTGGACCAATGCGCGAGTTTGTTAGAATGGTGGACCAGTGCGCGAGTCTGTTAGAGTGGTGGACCCCCAGTGCGCCCACCGTTTAATCAGCCTCTGGTCATAACTCCATCTCTCAAGCTACTTTATATTCACTCTCATTATGTTTATAACCATCTAACGATGTCTTTCTTTTCTACAGCAACCTCCTACACATACACACACACACACACATACGCACTCTCACACACAAACTCGCGCACATAATTTATTTATTTCGCTTTTTTTTTCATTCATACTTTTATTTCTCTCTTTATCTCTCTCTCTCTCCCCCCCCTCTCTCTCTCTCTCGCTCTCTCTCTCTCTCTCTCTCTCTCTCACTGTTCCTTACAATCTTACCTTCCCACTCTCACTCACGCCTTCCCGTTCCATCTTTCTCAAATCAACCAATCCGACACGATCTACAGATGATTCAAAAGTTCACCAAGGACATGTCCCACAATTATTTAAAACACAAAATTGTCCCACATTTTAATGAACACATCCCCTGGGTACAGTTTACACGTGTGAATGAGTTTCCCAAATTTTAAAGTTACATTCTCATTTCGCGTTTCTTGTATTTTCTCCCCTCATTTACCAAGCACAGGTTATTGTTCTTTTTAATCCCCCCTCCCCCCCTGCTCCCACAGTTCTTCACCATATTTGGAATTTATGGAATTGAACAACTTTCACTTCCCACGCCCAGACAAGCATCATGTCAGTTGTTTTATGTATCTATGTGTCTTATTGAATCTATTTTCTTAGATTTAGTAAATCTTTTTAACTGATAAAGTGTGGTGTTTTGGAAATTATATGCACTATCACATCTATGAGTGCAGATGGCCATTCTACGAACGTGGGTATTTTAAAAAAGTCATATAAAGACACACTTTAATTCTGTAAAAAGTGTATACATAATTTTTACACAATAACAACTACCACATTGAAATAAATATTGTACATGAGCAGGGAAAACCGCAAGTAGAGAGGGGTGGTTGGGGTGGGGTGGGGGGTGCGCTAACTTAAAGCATGCCAGGGTTTCGCTTAATATGCAGTAAAAAAAAAAAACAACTGACCTATCTGTGTGTGTATCGGGGGAGGTGGTGGTGGGTGTGGGGGGGGGCTGTTGGTGGAGATAGTCATGAGACCCAACGTTAGCTGGCTGCATCCCTGATATGAGCTCGGGGGGTTGTGTCACCTGATCTGTATGAAGTCCCTTGTAATGATGAGATGTTTTATCTTTTAGGACTGTGTGAGTCACCAATGAACGGTTTTTAGTAATGCCATCCATAACCGATGGTGCAAAGGCCATGGAGGCGCCTCGGGAGACATAAGGAGACGTTCACCATGACCTTGGTTCTTTCTGTAGATGGAATCTGGGACACTCACGACAGTCGAGCGCACGACCATCCGCCCCACCCCCCTTTCAGTGGTCATAAGGTAGAGCACACAATAGTTCAGTCAATAACCCGGAGCTCAAATCCTGGTGAGTGTCGAAATGTGTTTAGTTTCAGTAAAATTCTCTTCAAGAGGTTGTCCGCTGATCATACAATATCTTTCGTTAGAAAGTGGATGAAGAAAAACAGAACAAAACGGAACAAAACGGAACATAGATCAACAGGTACACATGACTTGACTTGACCCAGTGTGTGAGACTTGAATACCTGTTGTAATTATTTGTTTGAGGTTACCTGTTGAATTTGTTACATCAAAACCATTGTTACAAAACTGATTTGTTTACAAATGACACCCCGTGTTACGTGTGTTGGTTTTCTTTTAATTTGTAGCAATCTTTTCAGGTCTATGGTACATACATTTACCTAAACAATCTCAGGAACAAGATGAACTTAAGATTCGCCGGGAGCAATTTAGTTTCGCGTCTACTAGCCGAGAGTTGATCACATTAGCACGGAGCCACCTTCAACACGGGGCCACCTCCAACATGGGGCCACCTTCAACACGGGGGCCACCTTCAACAAGAGGCCACCTTCAACACGGGGCCACTTTCAACATGGGCCACTTTCAACACGGCGTCACCTTCAATACGGGGCCACCTCCAACATGGGGCCACCTTCAACAAGAGGCCACCTTCAACACGGGGCCACTTTCAACACGGGCCACCTCCAACATGGCGCCACTTCAACACGGGGACAGCTTGGGAGAAATTAAATAAATATGTTGAAAAAAATAAAACAATAACACATATTAATTATTTTATATTTAAATTTTTCCACTTTTCTATTTCTTTTGATAATCAAATAGTTGTTGATTGCATTTACACTGACCTACATAAAGTGCCAGCTGTCTAGCAACATATTTTACATATTTATTATTTACCAGCTGTTGTCAATATACTTACACATTTATTATGTATTAGCTGTCTAGCAATATATTTACACATTTATTATGTATTTCACAAATTCAAAACAAAGAAATGAAAAGCAGACGACATTATAAATAATACAAAATGTAAACACGAAATCATTTGTTTCCTACCGCCTTCCAACCAACTATACTAACTAATTGATCATCCCAGACGCGAGAGGTAGGGGCGATCTAAGAAGGGGGGACGGGGAGTGAAGGGGCGCCTAGAAAAGGAGGCTGTTAATTGTTGGCGATTTGTGAATGTGTTTGTATGTATGTGTGCGTGTGTGATTATCTGCTGTGCTTTTCCTATGTTTCCCCCCTCTGATTTAACTTTTCCTATTTTTTTTTTTTGCAATGGACGTCGCGCGGTTGCCATGGCAACCAGAAGTGTATGAGGTGTCGAGTGTGGAATGGGAAATGAGACCGCGGCGAGTGAAGTGAAACGTCCACTTAAAAACAACAGACACACTCACAGATAGACAGACACACACACACACAGACACAGACACAGACACACAGACACAGACTAACACACACACACACAAGAAAACCTTTTAGACTTTTATGATAGACAAACGGTTTTTGTAACTTCGTCACGACTCCATTGTTACACGTAACATAACTCCACATTTTGTTTCTGATACGTTCAATTCAGAATTGGTCAAGTCATTGTGGTCCATATGTGTGTGATGCCGCACTTAGATGTATTATAGCCGCCCATTGATGTGTGGTGCCGCACTTAGATGTATTATAGCCGCCCATTGATGTGTGGTGCCGCACTTAGATGTATTATAGCCGCCCATTGATGTGTGGTGCCGCACAAAAATTTAGGTAATGGAGTGGCGATAGTATTTGAAATGTCAATATTTTAGAAATAAGTGATAAACAATGAAACCTTGCAGGTTTAGATCTATCTATCTATCTATCTATCTATCTATCTATCTATCTATCTATCTATCTATCTATCTATCTATCTATCTATCCATCTCTCTTTCTATACATTTATCTAATCCACTTCCACCAAATACACAAAAATCCTCTCTTTATCGCCATAATGAAATATTAAAATAAACAAACCATAAAGACCCAAACCCCATACAAATAATGACACATCTTATCCCCCCCCCCCGCACGACACCCATGTACAAATTAGACAGCCACTGAAATAGATAACTGACCACTGTTGGCCTAACTTCCAATCACTGTACACCTATCATTTCCCCCCACATTCTGTCCTGGCCCAAACCACTCCAACCCCCCCCCCCCACACACACACAAACCTTCACATCAACCATTTTATGGCCTCCTTTACATTACCTACCTTTTTTACCCGAGCCACCCAACCTCCTGAACCTCACCTGGCTGACATATAAAATCACATACAGAAAGTGTAAATCATGCTCCAGATGGAATGAGACGAGAGTAGCTGCTCTGTTGTAACTGTGTAAGGGGGGGGGGGGGCAAAGACTGGGAGAGGTATTTGGGATTCCGCTCCGCCCCTCCATCGTCGACGCGTTTGACCCACATATGTTGATTTGTTTAAAACCAAGATGAGCGTGCCCATGTTGACAGGATGTGTGAGCCCCATGCGAAGAAGACGGGTGAAATATATATAATTCAACCACCAGTGACCTAATTCTATGTAGGTCACTTCTCGCTACCAGCAAGATCTGGTTATTTGAAGAAAATCAGGACCTGTCTGTGGTTTTCGCAATAGTCCATTCTATACAGTGGAGTAACAAAGGAAAGACGGAGGCATAAAATATATTTTTTTTTCTAGGCTTGTTGGACAGGCAATCGATGTAACGGATGGACCCCCCCCCCCCATGTCTTCAGAAGTGGGAACCGTCGTAGTGGCACAATGGTCCCTTTGAAAAAACAGATGTCAGACAGGGCAGACGGCATTGCCAAGGCAATAGTCCAGTCGACAGATTCCCAAGTGCTGCCCGTGAGTGCAAGAAAAAGCTCATTCGAGGCAGCACGTTCCATGATCTGCCTCTTTGGACAATCGAAGTGGTTCTCGGGCTGGGCTCATGGGGTGAACGGAGTTAACATCCGAAAGTTTCTGGAGCGGCCGTCCAAAACTGACCCTTGGTGGAAGCTCAGGCGTGTCGAGCAGGCGCTAATTGCCCAGTTCCGAACTGGGCACTGTCCTATTGGCGCGTACTTTGGGAGGTTGAGGCCCAATGTCGACACCCTTTGCAGACACTGCAGGGAAGTGGAGGAAACCGTAGATCATTTGCTATTCGAGTGCCCCGGACTGGCGGACCACAGGGTGGACCAGTCCGGAAGCTTGCTGGCCATCGGGCTCTATGGCAGTCTCCAGATGTTGAGAGACACAGCAGGTCTGATCTCACGGGCTCTAAGAGACTAAGTCTCAGCCCGCAGATAAAACTGAGAGAGTTCAAAGAGAGAGAGAGAGCCCCCCGTACAATAACCACTGAAAAACACAAAATGTGAAATTGGATTGTGTCCCTTGAATTAATGGGCACATACCTTGATACGAAGAAAAACAACATTTAGACAAAAATATATTTTAAAAAATCGGACATTGTGGATAAATCTTAGCAGCCCTTGTTATACATCGAGACTGGATTAAATTAGTGTATTTCTTATAATCCATACAATGGTCACATGATTATTGTGGTCAATGGGGTAATCAAGATGTAAGTTAAAGTCAAGAGCCTTTTTAAATTAATAGGCAAACTAATCTAAAAAAATAAGTTCAAAGGTCAAGCCGATTTGGTTAAGGTTATGACGGCTGGCGATGGGGCATCAGAATCTACATGGATTATTTTCAAGCAGCCTAGTTCTTTATAGAAATCACCTATCTGTGCACAAAAATGCAATTTTCAAGAACTAAGTATTCGAAATGCAAGTAAAGTACTCGTTTAATAAATCGGGATTTGAATCCGGCAAAAGGTCTTACCGGAATTTTCCGATTGTGTACAACTACTAGATGAAAACATACAAGACCGAGGCAGCTAATGATGATGTTGTACTTCTCTATCTTCCTTTTGTTCAATATAAACATTAATTATTTAAATTGACAATTAATCGACCCTGCATGGTTAGCGTTGTTCTTGGTTAATGAGAAATGCAAATAAATTTAAAAAAAAAAGGTTGAAGTATGTTGCTGACGAATCATGTGCAACAACTGAACTCTGCATCACAGATTGGATGTTACATCTGTGGAGATGAATCTGTAGCTCTCTAAATAATCTCTGACCTCCATCGACATCAGCATGGCGGCCAAGGCTACAGTGGCGTAGTGAAGGGGGGGGGTGGAGAGGCATCATGCCCCGGCGCTACTCACAAAGGGGCACCAAATGGTATATTTTACATATAATATTATATGGTTTTAAAATGGGGGTGGGGGGGCGCTAAAAAGATATTGTGCCCCCTGGCGCGAGTTGAGGTCGCTACGCCATTGCAAGGCTTCTATATGAGACTTCATTTCAGCCGCAAGAGGTGAAAAAAAAACACCCTTGGTGTATACATTTTTTTTTTATTTCTGAATTCATCACTTGTTAATCTATAGGGCGATTACAACAACAAAAAAAATGTTTTTATTCAAATGTTTTCGTTGATGTCATTGCTTGTTTTGACATGTCGACGCAAAAAAAAAAAAACTGGGACCTCCTATCTTTTTTTTTTTTATAATCAATGGAATACATATAAAAATAGCAGCGACTGGACGGGATTCGTCGAAATCTCATTAACGTCTGCCCAGAGTGGGAGTTATCGCACGAACCAAAACAAATTTACCTTCGAGCTTAAATAAAAAAAAAATATATATATATACATTTATTTTTGTTATTATTTTTGTTTTATATGTTGTGTTTTTTAAGTAGATTGTTAGTCATGGTTTGTATCTGGATAATGTGTATGAACTACGTTAATTAATTAATATATTATAAAGTGGGTCAAAGTTCAATTCAACACAGAAGGACTTTAAGTTTTGCCTCACTTGATTCAGGGCCGAGGCAACCTTATGAGGACGGGACAGGAGCCTCGGGCGATTATCATTGACGGAGACGAAAGTTTGGTTTTGATATAGATAGGTGACATAATCATTTCTATATCGCTGGGGCCCCTTTTTATGCGTGGCCTCCCTCTCACCCTCCCAGTTTGCACAAGGGAGAGTGTGGCAGCTCGTTGGCTGTAATAATTAAACACAATCTATGGCAAAATTATAAAAAGGGCCCCCCCCCCTATGTGAATTTGAAATGCGATCAAGAAACAGACAACGCAACACAAAATTCAACTGACAACATAGGACACGAGTCAGCCACATAAAACAAACTACACATCTCTATCATAAGACTTGATCCTATATGCTGTTGTTATATGACATGGACTTCAATGAAAGATTCGCGAGGAAAGGCTGTAATATGTTTAGAACTTGTGTTAGAATTGTGGGATACATATACTTGTGTATATATGTATTCAATACATTACTATGCATTTATCTACTACTTTATGTCTGTTATTTCCAGCCCTCAATCAAATCTATGATCAGCGTTTGAAAACGGAACTCTTTCTTCTCTCTGCTTATCTCTATCACATACACACACTCTGTCCTTCTCTCTCTATCTCTCCAACTCTATCCATCTCTCTCTCTATCCCTATCTCTCTACCGCCCTCTTTCTCCCTCTCTCATTCTTTCTATCTCTTCCTTTCTCTTTCTATCTTCCTTTCTCTCTCCCTCCCTCCTCCCCCCCATCTTCCTCTCGCTCTATCTCTACATCTACCTAAATATTCACGTCTTTTTTTTATTTATTTGCATTATTTTCATATAGTAATACCCTTTGTCATTATTACTGTTTTAATTGACCTGCAATATGTCTGTCAACTTTCTCGGCAAGAAAACACAAAAAACGTAGACTGCAGCAAATTATAATACTATAATTTCTCTTGTCTGTATTCACCGGAAATAACGTCTGCAACTTAACTCCGCCATACGATCCGAATCATGAAGAGGCGCGGAAAATGTTGACGCGGCCCCGATTTCTGAAGTTCAAGGACGTTTTCATCGAAGGACACGCTTTAAAAAATATGTGGGATGGACATACATGCAAATACGTTGCACAAGCTCAAGTGACCAATGAAATTTGACCGTTTTGTTATTTTAAGTGTTTTTATAGAGATAGATATATATTACATAGACGCAGTTTTTTTGGAATTTGTCAATAAACATTAATATTTGTTACACTTTGCCACAACATATGACATTCTCTTGATCAGACGATAGCAATCTGATAAAATTGTTCTAATTGTTTTGTAGAACTGAGTTTGCAAAGACTTCAGGGGCTTTTGTTTCTACATTTCTATTTCATATGTTTCTATATTAATATTAAAAAAAAAATCTATATTTCTATTTCATATGTTTCTATATTTCTATTTCATATGTTTCTATATCTCTATTTCATATTTTTCTATATTTCTATTTCATATGTTTTTATATTTATATTTCATATGTTTCTATATTTCATGTTTCTATGTCATATGTTTCTATATTTCATGTTTCTATATTTCATATGTTTCTATATTTCTATTTTATATGTTTCTGTATTTCTATTTCATCTGTTTCAATATTTCTATTTCATATGTTTCTAGATTTCTTTTTCATATGTTGAGATGTTTCATTTTACTTCTTAAAACTGTGTGGTCAACAGGTGAAGATGTTTACTTACTGCCACAACTACATAATTAATTTTTTTTCTTCCATCGTCCCATTTTACAGGCGATTAAAATCAAGCGAACGATCAACGAAGATGTAATGACCAGATGGGAGGGTACCATTATATTCAGGGTGGCTAATTTAGTGGGGGGGGGGGGGTGGCGCAAGGGACGGGAATCATGTCAGTATTGCCAGGTCTCGATAATCTGCACAAGGAAGAAAAGTCCCAGTTAATATGTACATATATATATATATATATATATATATATATATATATATATGTGTGTGTGTGTGTGTGTGTGTGTGTGTATATAGGCTTAATGTTGTAAAGCATAAAGTCGTATACATGTCAAAGGTTTAGAAATATGGGTGGTGCCACTTACCACTACAGGCTCCATGCTAATTTCGGAGCAAAGATTTCTGAAAAGGTAAGACCCCGTGCTCCAAAGAAAGTAAACATGTGACAGATTCAAACGTAACACCCATCCATCATTCCCAACCCCCACCCAACTCCGCTCCAGCCCACACACATATAATATATAAAAAAATTAGTTTCGTATTGTTTGATATCGGTTAATGTTAGAATAATTTGTCTAAACCTATCAACAAAAGGTAAACGTGTCTATTAGATTGTATCGTGGTGGGTATCAATAGTGAATAGACTCAGTTGTGAAACAAAATGTAAATATAATTGTACCAGCCACATTCAGTTTTTTCCTTATAGGCCAGAAAATGAATTTTACTTTTTGTTCTATTCAACCCTCCATAGCTTGCAAAATATTTTTTTTTTGTCTTTTATTCCAGTAACACACGACAGAAGCTTTTAACAAAATTATGAATTATTGCCGAAATGTACGGGCAACTTTTGTGAGAGGAGAAAATAAAAAGAACCTGACAGTGTTATCTCCCTTTTGTTAGTTCATCTATACACGAGTTGTCCCTCTTTTCTCCTCCTCCCCACCCCCACCCATCCCCTCCCTCCACCAATTCCTCTCACAGCATTTGAAAATAACTCTCGCTGTGTTGAATCTCGTCTCCATCAAACGTAATTTTTGAAGAAAAAAAGAGAAAGAGAGAGAGAGAGAGAGAAAGAAAGAAAGAGAGAAAACGAGGATTTGGCGAGTTTTTTTTTCATTTGTAGTTTTGAAGGAAAACAATTTATCAGCATCGCCTGTAAGGTATAGGAGGAGGGGAGGGGGGGAAAGGCAAAAAGGGGGAGGCACGAGAGAGAAAAATTCTCACACCTTTTAACAAAGTACTCACTGAGCCTTCATGTACTTTCACTTTTAAAAAAGTACTTCGAGGAGAGGTGCACTTAATGCCTCCCTTCCCCCCAACCCCCCACCTTTTTCTTCTCTCCCTAACCCCTCTCGATTTTTTTAAACACAATTTCCTACTTTAGACCGGTTGAACATTGTTTCCCAAGGTATGTGAAGGCTTATGGCTAAGACAATTCATTTAGCCTGTAATGAAAATCTCCCTTCTAAATACCACCCCACCCTCCCGTCCCGTCCCCTCGTCACCCTTTATTTTATTTTTGTATAACCAATCTTCTCCACCACTTTGTAGTATTTGTGTCAGCGTGTGAACGTGCTAAGGTGTAGACCACAGTTGTGGACCCCCCCTCCCGAAAGAATGCCCCCCCAGGCCCCTTGTATTGATGTTTTACATTCTTCAAAATACAGGTAGAATTTTCATGTCTCGCCTTAAATAAAAAAAAAAATAACAAAAAACCCTTACAGTCGGTAAAAGGGGGATTCGTTCTAAAGTACCTGGTATATTTATCAATGTCCGGTAAGTTCGCTGAATAATCAAGCCCTGGATTGTCTCTGTGGGTCAGTGTAACTTACAACGCTGACGTTGTAAACTAGGCCAACGTAATGTATGCTGCGGGGCGGGGGGGGGGGTTCAAATCCCAGCGCGTCCGTTAGCTTACGTCCTCATAGGCGTATTCATGTTGGTCTGGGTACAAGACTCTCAGTGACACATAATCATGACATTTAAAAACGTGTAAACATATGTGGCAATGAATACCCCCCCTCCCTTTTTGATTCTAAATTTCGGACCTCCGATTCTTTTTAAGTTGAGTTTTGACGATAAAAGAGCGGGAATAGTTTACTTTTTTTTCCGAAAGAGTCTAACTATATAATTTTTAAATTAATAAGACGCCAGATGACCGAAAGTATACCATGTACACACACACACACACATACACACATACACTGGAAGTGGGACATGTGATTTTCTATGAGGACAGTTTCAATAAATCGTCCTAATCTTATCGCCTGTGTTATACCTCGAGAGCTGAAATTTTTTCAAGCGATAATAATTATTATCAGGATTAGATTAAATTTATCACCAAGGCATTATTCTCAAATTATTTTTATCAGAGCAAAAAAAGTAAAAAGTTCCCTTAAGCCTCTAAGGCCTCATCGGGACAGATGGAGTGTAGAATTCATCTGTTTCAGTATAACCTCGGCATATAAAGGGATTGTGTGGTTAGCACAACGCCCAGTCGCATTTACTTCCTCAACATAAAGTCAGATGCCCATTGAAAGTTGGGTGGACTTGGGGACTTATTCCAGGGCCTGAACAAATCTCAAGGTTCTTACTGAGGTTCGAACCCAGGACTATCCGGTCGACAGTGGAGCACTCTACACAGCACGACCACCTGTCCCCTTCATTTTTATCAGAACAGTTAGATGAACTTTATCATCTCGCTGAATACCATCTACATCATTGTGAAATAAGAGTAGTCATTTTAAATTTAACATAACAATATACTATTTAACGAAGTAACATAATTTTATCTTTCATTCGACGATAATAGAAAGATGCTGTTAGATTCAATTAACAGGGAAAAGAGTATTAAGTAATTAAAAATGTATGTTATTCTTTGCGGTTTAACTGTAAATAATATAAAGCATTTTTTTTTAAATTAAGGCAATTTAAGTTTAATCTAATATAAGAAAAGAATCCAACAGTTTTTATTAGCGATAACATCGGTTTTTCCCGATTTAAATAATTCACGTTGATGTTTTTATAATTCAACTGGGAAACCCCGAAAAGAGATTGTGTCACAACTTATTACTGAAAGTTTCAGATGTGAATCAGTCGAATTAATGAATATGTATGTTTCTGGTAATCTAACAGCCAGCTGCTCATCAAATATAGCAGTTCTGTGGCTTTCGTATAAAATGTTTTTCAAGTATACGTCTAAGCGAGAATAAAAATATCTGATAAACTACACATGCCCCCCCCACCCCACCTCACACACCCGATTCGGATCAATGGGAGGTCATCCACTTTCCATGTTGTTGTTTTTCATTTAACCATATTCTTCTTTCTTTCATAAAGTAAATTTTTACCACATTTGACCAGGATTTGACCTCAGAACTATAGAGTGAAATGTCTACTATGTTACCACGCATTTCCACTCCACGAACATGAAAAGTACTTTAGTTTGTTTTTTTTTATAATTAAAAGTGATATTAATATTTAACTGAAAGCCCCCCCCCCCCCCCCCCCCCCCGGAAGTTCCCAATTAATAAAAATATACTGTAATGTTTTTTTTTTCCATTCCTGCAAACAGTGTTCAATGAAATGTGGCCACGTCTGTGGGGAAGGTGGTCTTCAGGTAACGTGTGGACGATGTGGTTACACGCATCCCCCCCCCCCAATAAATAAATAAATTAGTTCATTACATGGACTACTGTTGGTTGAATAATCTTGAATAATAAGCGTAAGTTAAAGTATGCAACATATTTATTTTATGTTTTTTTTTTGAAGATCACTTGAGGACATATTTGTGACATACTCAGTGACATACTCAGTGGCGCAACTAGGGGGGGGGGGAGGCATTGGGGGGGGGGCATTTGCCCCCTCCGAAATAAAAAAAAATTTAAAGATTAAACCAAAATTTGTTTTAAAATAAAATACAAATATATAAATAATGTGATTTTTTAATACAAGTGATTTTTTTTTGCTCCCCCCTCCTCCCCCCCCCCCCGAAAGTTTGGTCTAGTTGCGCCTCTGGACATCAGTACATTAGTTAGGGCAGTGAAATAAAATTTAAAATAAACAAAAAATGTTCACCTGTCCGTCAGACAATGGGACGGCACTCTGTTTAGATTTACTGACAGTGCTACAAGAGTTCTTTGCACTGATCTGTGTGTGGAGACAAATTGCCTAGCGAGTGTACAGAGACAAGAAATGATCAAAGGGATATATTGTATATATATATTTTTTTTAAAAAAAGAGAGAAACGAGAATCAAAGACTAATGACACACATATTTGTGTGGGAACGTACACGGGCATGAAGGGTGGGTTGGGGGTGGGGGTGTGGTTCTGATCTCGGAGTGAAAGCGGGTATACTAACATTTGAGTAGAAGAGAGTCCATCTTGAATAGACACAAGAGATTAAAATATATTAAAAAAAACTCCGGTCCATCTGTACACAAAGGTAACTGAGGTACATAAGTACACTGTGTGTACAACCAGATGGGGAATATGTATAACAAAATATTGCCTATGATTTCCTGAAGTGTACCAATGTCTTCCTCCCACGGGGAGTCGGGTGCACGGGGCGCGGTACATTAGTTATGGTGATCACGTGGGATTATAACGAGGTCTTGTAAGCTGGCGTCCATTTTATGAGATATCGTGTAATTGAAGAGATTGTTTATAATTTACGTTTTTACAACGGTTGATGTTTATGGGCAGGTTGGAGTTGCGTCTGCTAGTCAGGTTGGAGTTGCGTCTGCTAGTTAGGTTGGAGTTGCGTCTGCTAGTAAGGTTGGAGTTACGTCTGCTAGTTAGGTTGGAGTTACGTCTGCTAGTAAGGTTGGAGTTGCGTCTACTAGTTAGGTTGGAGTTGCGTCTGCTAGTAAGGTTGAAGTTGCGTCTGCTAGTAAGGTTGGAGTTGCGTCTGCTAGTAAGGTTGGAGTTGCGTCTGCTAGTTAGGTTGGAGTTACGTCTGCTAGTAAGGTTGAAGTTGCGTCTGCTAGTTAGGTTGGAGTTGCGTCTGCTAGTTAGGTTGGAGTTGCGTCTGCTAGTTAGGTTTTTTTTTTTTGTCTAACTGTAAATTGTCAAACAAAGTTGTCACATGTCTGGGAGGCCCAAAGCTGTTTTATGTCTTTTAATTTCATTTTAAAAAAAAGTCAAAGATGATTTGACATTTATACAAATCTTGGAAATATAACGAAAAGATTCAAAGTTAGAACGACAGAAAGAAAGAAAGATGAAACAAAAAGATGTTAGGGTGCAGTTATAGGCTTCCGGCCATCTGTGGTCCCAGTTCAAGCCAGATGTCTGTCCATGATCACCTGGTATCTGTAACGTCAGATGACCATTATGCTACCGCCCATTATACTTACAGTACACAATAAACGGGATACAACTTTGTTCTTGGAGACATTGTTTAAGAAATTAAAAAAAAAAAATCAACCATTCATTCATTCATTCCAAATGACTGCATCTAACATTATACAGTTAATATTCTTGTTCAATTCCTTTGATGATCAAACTGTTCAAACAAAGTTACAAGGGGAAAAAATTGTGGGGCTTTTTAGAACTCACTGCGCTCGCTTTGTACGTTCTCCAGTCAATCTGTGGTTCTGTGGGGCATTTTGGAGCTCACATGGCTCTGTACGCCCGCTAGTCAGTCTGTGGTTCTGTGGGGCATTTTGGAACTCACATGGCTCTGTACGCCCGCTAGTCAATCTGTGGTTCTGTGGGGCATTTTGGAACTCACATGGCTCTGTACGCCCGCTAGTCAATCTGTGGTTCTGTGGGGCATTTCGGAATTCATAAGGCTCTGTACGCCCGCTAGTCAATCTGTGGTTCTGTGGGGCATTTTGGAACTCACATGGCTCTGTACGCCCGCTAGTCAATCTGTGGTTCTGTGGGGCATTTTGGAACTCACATGGCTCTGTACGCCCGCTAGTCAATCTGTGGTTCTGTGGGGCATTTCGGAATTCATAAGGCTCTGTACGCCCGCCAGTAAATCTGATTCAGTAGTGGGGGGGGGCATACAAGAAAGGTCATGAGTCCGAGTGTGTATGAATGATAGAGTTATTCGAAAAAAAAATGACCGCCACAACCAAGTCTAGGCTGACTGTCCCGCTAACGACGAGTTAATTTGGGTTCATTGTACTCAGATGGACATCTCTGTGCGAATGACCGGCCGCTCGTACATGGGGTGAGTAACACGAGGAGTGTAGATTCAATAAGTATTCAAATGGACATTAACCCAGATGTGTCTGTTTTAGTATTGGTTGCCATAGTCAGGCACGGAGAACATGGGAATAGATGACTGTATAAATATATATATATATGGCTGCATAGAAATGTATGGCTGCATAGAACAATATGGCTGCATAGAAATTTATGACTGCATAGAAATTAATGACTGCATAGAAATGTATGACTGCATAGAAATTTATAACTGCATAGAAATTAATGACTGCATAGAGATGTATGACTGCATAGAAATGTATGGCGCATAGAAATGAATGGCTGCATAGAAATGTATGGCTGCATAGAAATATATGGCTGCATAGAAATGTATAGCTGCATAGAAATGAATGGCTGCATAGAAATGTATGGCTGCATAGAAATAAATGACTGCATAGAAATGTATAGCTGCATAGAAATGAATGGCTGCATAGAAATGTATGACTGCATAGAAATGTATGGCTGCATAGAAATAAATGACTGCATAGAAATGTATAGCTGCATAGAAATGAATGGCTGCATAGAAATGTATGGCTGCATAGAAATGTACGGCTGCTTATACCTCTATGGTTAAACTGAGCTGGATGACTGCATGGAAAAGTTATTTAGTTAGATGGATCAGAAAATACTAACATTGACACATGAAAAATACTTCAAAGACTTTAAAAACTGTATAATAACAAATGGACTTTTACAAACATGGGCAAACTACGACTGCGATGCAAATACGGACCGCACGTTTAATTTAAAGAGAATCGATTTAATTTTATTCCTTATAAACATTCCATTTACTTGGTGTACTTGGTGCGGTCCTTCAGTCAAAGCAAAGCACCCAATGTGGCCAGCGATCCAAAAAAAAGTTTGACCAACCCTTCATCGATACGCAGAACAGTCCTATTGCCTCTATTATGTGACATCAAATCATTTTTTTGTTTTTAATGCGAAATATTATAAAGTGAAGTTCAAGAGGAACAGACCCTGGCTAAGCTCTTTGTCATTACAAACATTTTACACATTTAATGAATATTTGCTTTTCAACATGAAACATTTGTTTACGGTTAACATTATTTCATAAAACCTTAAAACCTCACAATATAAAATCACATCAACAATTGCATTCACGTTTCTCCCCCCCCCCCCCACCCTCCGCTTCTCGAAATGACACTTTGCTACAAGTAATTCCTTTAAATCTTTTAAAACGTTCAAATTCTCAAAAAGTTAATCTCACCAACGCCCGCACAATTACTTGTTTTGTTTTTACATTTTGTGTGTGTGTGTGTGTGTGTGAGTGTGTGTGTGTGTGTGTGTGTGTGTGTGTGTGTGTGTGTGTGTGTGTGTGTGTGTGGCTTTTTTAGTGTCTCGCCAGAAAATGTTCACAATCTTCGAGAGTTCATTCTGTAACTTCATTTATTCTTTATACTCGTGACTTCAAACTATTATTCTTATGATTCTTTTAAATCTTTTTTTTTATCGTCTATTTCTTTTTTTTTTCCATTGTATTCCTTCTGTTTTCTTCCTGTCTTCCTTCTCCCTTCCTTTCGTCTTCCCCGTCTCTCCATCCACCCATCAGCAATTTCCTGGGGGCAATTCTTCCTCCTCGCACCACTGGCACAAAATGAATGGTCCCCAGCACGCGCATATCTTTCTTTTTTTTCTGCTTCCTCTCTCTCTCTCTTGTGTTTGTGTGTGTGCGTGCGTGTGTGTATATGTGTGTGTGTGTATGTGTGTGTGTTTAATATTTTTAACCGATGTCAGTTCAAGAAGTTTATTAGTGCTCACCTTTGGGGTCAAATTTTTTTTTTTCACACCTGTAGACCAAAGTGCAAGACATGGGGAGCGACCATTGTTTAGTTTCTTTTAAATATTTATCATACAGGCTTAGATAAAACAGCTCTGTTTAATTTCTTTTCTTTGAACAGTGTTTCAAACGGCATTTGTGATAAAGCGTGAAGTTACCAAAGAGTATTTTTGATACAGTGGAACAATCACTCTCTCTCTCTCTCTCTCTCTCTCTCTCTCTCTCTCTCTCTCTCTCTCTCTCTCTCTCTCTCTCTTTCACACACACACACACACACACAGACATACTAACAGACACAATATCACGTACTCACACACGCACGCACTCAGAAAACTACATAATTATCATTGGTCAAAATATCTAGTGACAAATGAAGAAAACAAGCAAAACACGGACTAAAGCATGCCAGTTAGTAACGTCACTTTTAAACTTTCACATACGATTTCAACACCTCGGTCTTCTTTAAAACTGAATATCCAACGTGAGTTGTTTTTTTTTAATCTTTTCTTTTGTCTTGGGGAGGGGGTGATGGGTGGGGGTGGATGTTGAGTCTAGAAATAAATTCATTTGACGGGGAGTAATGGCTAGAACTGGTTAACTCGCCTCTCTTACTTTCACTTTAACCCCTAGCAGCTTTTTAGGGTGGCTATATCAAAAAAGCATTGCGGGATACCATTAAATACATCGCCGCGGCCTTGATAGAATGAAAATGTGTGTCTAGTAGACATTCGCGGATCATAACTGTATGAAAAGAAAAAAATTGATTTGATAACAGGTGATATAGACTCAGGTAAGAAAAAAACTTATGCAGATAGAAAGGTTTGAAATTTAATGGATGTTTTGCTACAATCCTGAGAGGGGTTGTTTAGAAGAGACATCTTCCCAAGAGGTGCCTCCAAGGTCGATGCACTGCCGGACAGTCCGTGAAATGAAATACAGCGATCCTTTCCTCTGTATGGACGATCGGAATGGAGGATTCTGTGATAGATATAATGTATTGTAACAAAAAGTGAGTGTATTTATTCCCCCCCCCCCATTCCTTTTTTTTCCTCTATTGTTTGAAGAAAATGATACAGAACAATTCGAATGAGCGCTGATTACATATGTAAGTGAATGATTACATAGGTATGAGACCGATTACATAGATCAATGAATTTATCTTACTACTAACTAACTGACAAATAAATAATCTAATTTTACGATTTCCTGATCTCATCCGATCATCGCTCTTTATGTTCAACATTACAGTGGTTCTGTTGACGTAATAGAATCACCCTCTTGATTTCAGAATGCAGCTCACTTTCTGATGACGTCATCATTCCAGGTGTACACATCCATTTTCTACCGCTGTATTTTGTGTGTGTGTGTGTGTGCACTGGATCGATACATTCAGGATTGTGTGTAAAGAAGCGGGGCAAGGGGGGCGGGGCTCATTTCCGGCCAGATAAGTCTAAGGACACCCTGGGAAGGGAAAGGTTCTGAAAAGAGAGTATTAGTGGATGCTGGAAGCGTGGTGAGTGCAAAATTTTCCCAGAGATTTTTCTTTTTTTTTTTTGATGAGTAGGTCAAACAAATCTTGTCAATGTGATAGTGATCGTGACCTTTGACCTCCGCGAGTGAAGACTAGGAGGGAAAGAGAGAGAGAGACAGATAGAGAGAGAGAGAGAGAGAGAGAGAGAGACAGAGAGAGAGAGAGAGGTGATGGATAAATGGGATAGGTTAGAAGGAAGGAAGGGGCAGTTCCGCACTGGGCATTATCCTATAGGCGCGTACTTTGGGAGGTTTAGGCCCAATGTCGATACCCTTCGTCGTCACTGCAGGGAGGTGGAGGAAAACGTGGATCACGAGCTTTTCGAGTGTCCCGGGCTGGCGGACCTCAGGGTGGACCAGTCCGGAAGGTTGCTGGCCATTGGGCTTTATGGCAGTCTCCAGATGTTGAGAGACTCAGCGAGTTTGATATCACGGGCTCTAAGAGACTAAGTCTCAGCCCGCAGTTTCACTGAGAGAGTTCAGAGAGAGAGAGAGAGAGAGAGAGAGAGAGAGAGAGAGAGAGAGAGAGAGAGAGAAGGAATGGGGGGATAAAAAGAAACATGGAAGGATGGACAGAGAGAAGTATATAGGGATAAAATATTAAGAACTGTAAACTTTTTTTTTAAACCTGTGTCTATTATTGATTGAATAATACAATAGAGGGTTGGGCAGATGTGGAATTTGAACTAAACAGGGGCAAATAATAATTAAGAGGGGAGGGGAAAGATTATAGCAAGTGCCGAACCTATGGATTGGGGGGAGGGCTTGGCCTCTATATGGGCCCCTGCATTTTGACATTTGACACCGTGATATGAGATAATGTACTTGATATTTAATGTAAAAAAAAATTAGGGTCCCCCTCAGGCAGGGGCCCGGGGTGGACATACGAATTTGAACACCCCCTCCACCCACACTAGGTACGCCTCTCTTTTAGCAGAAATGTTAAGGGGTTGACTGAGAGAATGGTGATGAGCTATTAATAGATCTGAGAGGGAGAGAAAAGACGGACAGGTAAAAATCAACAAGAATTAACAAATAACAAAGTGTGAGAGTTTGGGGTTAGTGGTGAGAGAAGATGAGGAAACAAATTTAAAAAAAAAATAAATAAAAAAGCAAAAAGCCTAGAAAATTAATTGAGTAACAGAGAAATAGATAAAGAGAAAATACAGTGAAGGAAAGGGAGGGGGGGGGGAGAGAGAGAAACTTTCGGAAGTGAAAAAAATTAAAGAAAAAAACCAAGAAAGTGGAGAGAATGACTTGTTAACCAGCGGGCATTGAGCGAAAGTTGGACGGCGGAGACAGAGGTTGGGAGGGTTGAGTAGAAAGAGGAGGGAGGAAGATTAAATAATTGGAAGTAGATTAGAGAGGGGGTAGGAGCTGAGTACCTATGACTGACAGTGATCACGATAGATGACGTCTTCTATTAGATATAACCCTAACAGTATAAAGTGCGGGTGAATGAATGAGTGAGTGAATCACTCAACAACTCAACTCACTGTCCGTATGGTAATCTCGAATGTTGCTTTCTTTTTTTAACCCTCTCATCCTCCAACTGAGACTTCTACTTTCTCTCACTCCATTCGCCACGTTCTAAATTCATCTTTGAGTCTCTTATTAATATTAAATAAATAAATGAATGAATGAATGAATAATTCATCGTGGAATTGGTTAGTTGTTGTTATTTTTTTTTTAATTTAGGGAACTAATAAAATCGTGCTAAGTATGTGTTGTTTTTTTTTACCTATAACTAGTGCTTTTTTGTGTGCTTGTACGGCTTACCGGCACCTTTTTCAATGTGGGAAAAAAGATTACTTTCGTTGTATTCTAACGTTTATTACTCATTTGTTATATTATTAATTTGTTAAAAATTTAATTATTTTAAAATCGCGCGCAATAAAATAAATATAAATGCAGAAACAGCGAACTGGTAGTTAAAGTTGGGCAATCATACTGATTCCAGCTTTTTTTTTTACAAAAAAAGCACTCCTATAGCTCTAATACATGGGGCGTTTTAACAACAAGCACTCGGTAGTACCCGTAGTTAGGCACACGACACCGGTGCTCCCTTTATTGATGTGCAAAGCGCACAGTACAATGCTCTCCGAGCACGCCCACTAGCACAACAACAGAGCGTGCACAAGGTTCGGTTTGCAGGTTTATACACCGTCATCACGCGCAAAACACACAATTTTGTAATCTCCTTCCAAAGTCGCAACTATCATTGACCTATACCGACCACAACATCCGGTCAGTTAGAATTATATTGGGTACGACGCTCTCCTACTGTTTTGTAACACTTGTGATCGATTATAAATTATTATCGACTACATTTAATTAATACTTTTACAATTTGCTTATGTAATAAAAACTTGACTTGGGTGACGAGCGAAATAAGACGTTCGACTGCCGATCTTAGGTTCCCGGGTTCGATGCTCAGTGAGAATCATGGATTTTTTTTTTGTTTTACGTTTTTCTTCACGGGTCTTTGTGAAAGTTCCATAAATCCACCCAGCTTTAAACAGATACCTGACTAAGTTGGGGAAGTAAATGCGGCTGGGAAGTTGTGCTAACCACACAATTCTTATTATGTTGTGGCTACAGAAAGAGATGAACTTTACACTTCATGTGGCCCGATGGCCCGATGGCCCTTAAGGGCTAAGGGAACTTTGCTTTTCTTGACCTAGAGATACCATGACCCCTCGTTGTATACAGTTAGTGTTTACATATCAAAACATTTAATATTCTACTTTTAGCAAGTCACCACACTGGGACCGATGTCTGACTCCTGAAGACAAGCTACAATTAAGCAGACGAACTCACCGTCACAACTTTTCACAACCTTCTTACTCCTCATCCATCTACTTCGACCCCCCCCCTTCCCACCCTTCTGCTCTCACCAAACCCTTCCCCCATTTCCCCCCAAAGACAACCCCAGATGGCCGTCCAATTAAAGATAACTCAGTTTTAAAGCCGGACTGTTTACTTCGAGATAAAAAATTTAAAAACAAAATCTAGCGACGTCACATTTCACCAGGGAGTACAAAAAAAAATAATAATAACAACAAAAGATGTTTAAAAAAAAAAACGAATGAGAAACACAATATATTTTCTTTTAAATTACAAGTTAATGAAAAATAATTTTGGCATAAAATACAAACTGGCAAAGACAGAAAAATATTATTTTGTAACACTGAGATAAAAAAAAATCTGGCAGAAACCATTTCATTCATAAGAAGAGATTAAATAGTTCAAGTACCTAACGGTTTGCCTCGTCCACGGTTTCCATTTCTTTTGTTTACATCCTTGACATCAAGGCGAGGATGATTAATTAGTAGGTAGACCATAAATCTATCCCGATGGTTGTGATGGTCTGTAACGATTGCGCACTGTGCGTCAATGTGATAACGATAGAAGAAGAAAACTTGCACACCAGCACAACATAAACTGTGGTAATGTGTGTAGGTTGTTTTGTTTGTTTTTGAATGACCCCCCCCCCAATGTCCTTTGACCCGCAGCATTGAGTGGAGCGCGATAACTGATATAGAGTGGACATTCGTCTGTCATCATGCGACAGTATACCACTATATGAGGTGCTACCAGATAGAGGCAGATAGCCTGTAGAAAATGATGTCATAGTGCACATATTGCTCTGTGTCCCATGTTTCTGGATGCTCTTGATACACATTGACCTGCTATATTCAGTGAGGACGGATAACGAGATGGTCGAGTGTATGGATATGAGATGAATGTTTCATTCTATGTGTGTTGCCGTTGTATGATTCATTGTATGTGCTCCACTTGATTTTGATTTTTTTTTTTTAGATTTTTAAAATGAAAAAAAAAAAGAATTAATAAAGGAAAAAAAATCTTATTTTTTTTTGACGCCGCCATTTCCAGCATGATAGGGTGTCGTGTGCCTACCACACCAGCATTGTTGGCGGCGCTGATGCATGTCTGGTCATGCCTACAGAGCGGCGGGGTGAGTGTGCCCGCTATCATCTGCCGGGATGGCAGAAAAGAGAGTTTTAAGATTTGCCCAAAATGGCCAGACCAGCAGGGTGTGTGTACTGCTGATCGGCCAGAATGGCAAGGCAAGGGTTTTTTTCCAGCCACTCTAACAGGGGGGAGGGTGTAATGTGCCTGTACCCTCAGCGCGAAATGGCAGGCTGCGCAGGTGTACTTGAATGGGACAGAGTGGAAGGGTGTTGTGTGCCGACCACATCCGTCAGCTGTGAATACTATGGTCTCGGAAAGTCCTCTGACCACAGTACCACCACCTTCGCAAGAAGATTTTTTTTTTCCTGATTAGAGAACCATAATGATCTTATCCCCGTAGTCCATGGGATATCTCTCAGAACAGGAGCAACAATAACCACGTCTCGGTAAAAACCTCATTGACTATGGTTAACAGCGAACAAGTATTCAGTAACAACTGTTAAAACTTTACATTCAACCTTTTACATTTTACTCTTTACATTAAACATTTTAAGGTTTTAAATTTTATGATTTACATTTTACATTTTACGGTTTTACATTTTACAGTTTACGGTTTTACATTTTACAGTTTATGGTTTTTACATTTTGCGATTTACATTTTACGTTTACATTTTACTGTTTACATTTTACATTTCCATTGAGTGGCACAAATAAATGTCACACATGGAATTATTATCTATCGCATTATCTTTTCTTTATTAACCCGGCAGCATTCCCTCCCCTTTTAATCCAAGTAATCATTGGTTGTCTTTCCCTGACGCTCGTCTTCACGCTTTAAGTGGAAGGACGAAAAAAAAAATAAATCAAACAATCGGGGAAAAAAAATATCAACATGAATGACGCGCTAATGTAATCCACTACAAAATCTTTACATTGTTTCGAGAGAGATCTTTGTGCAGAACAGTCCTTGGCAACACACCCAGGTTATGCCGTCTGACAGGCGCGCGCTGACCTTGATGAAAATAGCAGCTGTTACAGGTGAGAAAGGCAAACAATACGAAACGTTCCGCTCCGTCAAAGTATATGTCAGAGAGACAGGAAAGCCGGCCGTACCCTCGCTACTGGTACAGCATAAATACCCTCCATATCCCGTGTACTTGGGTACAGTTTGAAATTATGTCAGTCAAAATATTAGTTTTTGTCTCATGTTTATGAAACGTCAGATTTTTTTTTTCCTTCTGAATGTATGCACCTGACATTTTTTTTCCTCATCTGGATATTGTTACAAGACATACATAAAACATGTGATATTGTCACATCCTAATCCTTGTATCTTCCTGCCATGCAATGCGTTAAAAGGCTACATCTCCTCTTTAGGACATTACAATCTTGAGCAATCTGAACGCTTTGGGTATCGCTTTGACGCAGTACCAGAACCCTGATTTGCGCATGCGCACAGTTCCGCTGCACACATAATGCAATTAAAAAAATAGGAAAACGACAAGCCATTGGCTGAACAAGTAAAAAGACAATCAACTTCACACGTAATACGCGTACGGCCATAACGAAAATATTTTTTTCTCCATTTCTGTGTGTTTAGCGACATGTGTGTGAGTGTGTGACTGTGCGCGAGTGTGTGCGCGTCTTTTTGGTGTGGAGAGAGTTGAAAACATTATCTTTAAAATTCTATTTGTTTACATATTTTTTTTTTAAAAACCAACGCCGGTGTAATAAACAACATAATGTTCAGACATTTTCTGAGCTTAAATTAGTTGGTAACGAAATACGCTGTTACACAATGACGTTTTTATTTATTTGTTATAATCACATTCGTGTTGATGGCAGCCACTTTGGCTGGAAAGAATTGTTAGTGGAAGATGCTGAGTGAAAGAATTGTATCAAAATATCGCATTTGTGCAATCCATACCAAGAATTAAAAAAAAATAAAAATTCTCAAAATGCATTTGCTGTAACATTAGAGTCAAATAAAAATCTTTGGCAAAATATCGTGCGTTTTAGTTAATGTTTAAATTTATTGTATCACGGCGGAGCTCAAAATGTGGGTTGCAGACCATTGGTGGGCCGCGAGTTGATTTAAACTGGGTCGCCCAAAAATATTGTTTAGTTAAGAATAATTCTATTTATAGAAATTAATGCGAACTTTTCTGGCTTTTGTTCTTTCTTTTTTTATATTTCTGTACAGGTGAGTGACATAGATGTGTGATCCACTGCTCAAGCATATCGAATGGTATATAAACTAGCAGTGGTGGGAATGTATACGTCATCAGTTTATGATAGTTGATAGGAAACAAGCAAGATGTGTATAAGGTATAAGATACAAGTATACCTGGTATAATTTTGCTGTGCTTAAGCTAACAGGGTGAACGTTAGCAGTGTATTAGTTGGCTGGGTAATGGATTTCAGATGTCCATCTGGACTAAACATTGGATACAAGCAGTTTCACGGATTTGAACCACATACTTCTGGTTAATTGTCGTACACTACCAAGTTTAGGTAAACAGAAAGATTTTTTTTGGAATTGTTTGAATGAGAGTGTTGACAAGGATAGACAGAATAATGTTTGGTAAAAATAAAATGTGTGCATAATTATAATGTATTGTTACGTGCATAGCTGATCTTGTCCCCCCCCCCCCCCATTGTAAAGGGGTCCCCTTCGAATAGTAATTCGTATTAATATATTGCTTAAATTTCAGCTCCCACAACCCTAATAACTCGTGTGGAGAGGCCGAACTCCCATCGGGCGCCTCCCCTGGTGGCGGATAGGGGAAAGCTCGCCAGATATGGTGAGTGCCGATGAAATACAATTCTCGGGGCGGACCAAAGCAGGCAACTACTGCCTTGTAGTTAGTGGAGGGATCCACAAAGGCTAAGGGACCTAACCTTAAACAAAGGCAGCTACCCACAAGGCTGTGAAGGGCAACACCCTAGTGGTTGTGCACAGGGCTAACTACCCAGTCATGTAAAAAAACACTAGTTACGAAAGCCAATCAACAATTCAAAAACCGGACTGATTCAAATGGAAACCGACCTTCGCATGATCACGGACATGATTACTGGCTAGCGACTTGGAACGTGTTAAGCCTATACAGAGCAGGAGCCCTAACCCGCCTCACTGAACAGCTTAGAAAATACAAAATAAAAATAGCAGCACTCCAAGAAATCAGATGGAAAAATTCAGACATACTAAAAACAACAGAGTATACCATCTTTTATAGTGGAAACACCACAAATACATTAGGAACAGGTTTTGCCGTCAGGAAAAACATCCTCAATCAAATAATTGGCTTTAAACCAACCAATGAAAGATTGTGCAGCCTCAGGATTCGTGTTAAAATGTTCAATTTGACCCTAATATGTGCCCATGCACCCACTGAAGATTCAGAAGGGAATACCAAAGAGGAATTTTATGATGCCCTAGAAAGGTTATATGAAGAAGCACCTAGACATGATATCAAATTAGTGTTAGGAGACTTCAACGCTAAGATTGGCAAAGAAACAGTATACAGACCGACAATTGGAAGCTACAGTCTACATGAAAAAGCAACGATAATGGACGCGTCTGATTGGTTTTCGCATCTGGCAAAGGCATGACCATTAGTAGCACTAAGTTTCCACACAAAAGAATACACAAAGAAACATGGAGGTCACCAGATGGGGTGACAAGAAATCAAATAGATCATGTGCTAATAGACAGGCGACATGGTTCAGATATTCAAGATGTCAGAAGCTTCAGAGGAGCAGATGCCGACACAGACACAGTCAAAATAAAGTATAGACAAAAAATAAGTATCTTTCACAACACAAAAGCAAAGATAACAAACCAATTTGACTGTGAAAAACTAATAAAAGAGCCACAAACAAAAGAAAAATATGCACAAGAAATTAAAAGCAAACAGAAACACTAGATATAGATAATACTGAAAATCTAAATAGCCACTGGGAAAAGATTAAACAAACCATAAAAAACACAGCGGAAAGTGTCATAGGGTACAAGCAAAAGAAGAAAAGAGCTGAATGGTATGACTGATGAATGCAAAAAGAGTGGAAGAACGAAACAAATTGAGGATGATAATGCTACAAAAAGCAACCAGGAAGTCAACTCACATACACTGAGGCTAGAAGGAAGGCCACTAAAATATGCAGAAAGAAAAAAACGTGAATGGGAAAAGGAAAACTAGTAAAACTAGAGGAATACTCAAAGAAAAAGAAACAAGAAAAATGTACATAGCCATCAAAGGAAAGTAACGGCTTCCAAGCAAGATCTCACATGTGTCTTAACAAATCAGGCGACCTGCTTATAGAAAATGAAATGGTTCTAGAAAGGTGGGCGGAATATTTTGAAGAAATGCTGAACATTAAAACTGACAGCGAAAATGATGTACCAAACATTGCAGAGGACAATGGGGCAGAAATAGAAGAACTAACCATAGAAGAATAAACAATAATATTAAAAAGACCAAAAACAATAAAGAACCAGGAGAAGATAACATAAATGCTGAGTTACTCAAATATGGAGGACGCACTCTACACTTGAAATACACAGGATGGTCAATAAAATATGGAAGAAAAGAAGAGATAATGCCAACAGAATGGGAAACAGCCTTAATAGTTCCACTACACAGAGAAGGTTCAAACAACTGCAACAACTACAGAGGAATCTCACTTCTCAACACTGTTTATAAAATACTAACAAAAATGATAGCCTGCAAGAATAGGGAATTTCAGTGAAACAGTATTGGGTGACTACTCAATGTGGTTTCAGGCCTAGCAGAGCAACCACAGACCACATCTTTTCCCTTAGAAACACTCTAGAAAAATGTTATGAGCATAATATAAACCTACATCAGCTGTACATAGATTTCAAGATGGCATATGACAGCATCAATAGAAATTATCTTTACAAAACATTGCGGAGTTGTGTATCCCAACAGCTGTTTTAGTACGTATGACATTAAACAACTCAAGCAAAGTGAAAATCCAAGAAAGCTCAAGAGAATTTAAAGTAAACCAAGGACTTAGACAAGGAGACTCCCTTTGTGCATACTTTCAACTTAACCTAGAAAAAGTCATAAGAAACGTACAGTTGGATAAGCGAGGAACTATAACACACTACCTCAGAAGTGAAAAAACAAAGTCTATAAAACAGGAACAATATTTACAGAACCCATCCAATACCGCCCATCTGCTGATGACATAACATTGATAGGAAAGCAAACAAGGATATAGTAAAAGCATACATAGAATTAGAAACAGCAGCTCAGAAAGCAGGTTTAACAGTAAACCAAACAAAGACTCAATATATGACATTACAAAAGAAATGAAAAGAAGGAAGAGAAAATTTTCAAAATCAGTGATGGAGCATTTGAAAGAGTAGAAAACTTTAAATACCTGGGATCAACCATAAGTGAGAAAAACGATATAATGATAGAGATAAAAACAATAGAAGTAGAGAACAGAATATATTATACACTCATAAAATACTGAAAAACAGACAGATCTCCAGAAAAAATTAAAAAAACATATACAAGACCAATGATCCAGTCAGCAGTAACTTATATGGTGGCGAAACATGGATCATTAGCAAACAAGCAGAAAATATGCTAAACACTTGGGAAAGGAAAATATTTAGGAAAATATATGGGCCAGTAAAGGACAATAACGAGTGGAGAAGTAGAACCAATTCAGAGCTGTACGTACTGTACGAAGAACCAAATATAACAGCTGAAATTAAAATGAATAGATTAAGGTGGGTAGGGCACATAGAAAGAATGGAAAAAAACAGATGTCCAAAAACAATTTATAAGACAACACCCAATGAGAAAAGGCCTAAAGGCAGGCCAAGAAGCAGATGGTTGGAGGAAGTGGAGAAAGACCTTAAAGCCATAGGAGTGAGAGAGTGGAGGAAGAAGACCCTGGATCGGGAAAAGTGGAGAAGTGTAGTATGGCAGGCCAGGGCCCTAAATGGGCTGTAGAGCCAAAGGAAGAAAGAAGGAAGAAGAAGAAGAAGAAGAGACAATCCTAATAACTTCAAAGTCTTCATTATCATATAACTATCATTATGCATATGCTATACTATTTGTTTTGGTAAGGTGTTTAGCAATTTTAATTTATTTTTTTTACGCCGCCATTGCCAGCATGATAGGGTGTAGTGTGCCTACCACACCAGCATTGTTGGCGGCGCTGATGCATGTCTGCCGTTCCTACAGAGCGGCGGGGTGAGTGTGTCCGCTATCATCTGCAGTGATGGCAGTAAAGAGGGTTTTTAAGATTCGCCCAAAATGGCCGGACCAGCATGGTGTGTGTACTGCTGATCGGCCAGAATGGCAAGGCAAGGGTTTCTTTTTCCTGCCACTCGGACAGAGGGGAGGATGTAATGTGCCTGAACCCTCATCCCGAAATGGCAGGCTGCGTAGGTGTGCTTGAGTGGGACGGAGTGGAAGGGTGTTGTGTGTCGACCACATCCGTCACCACCGCCAGCTGCGTATAGTACAGTCTCGGATAGTCCTCATTGTCCACAGTAACACCACCCTCGCAAAGAGTATTTTCCTGACTAGAGAGCCCCCAATGATCTTTTCCCCGTAGACCATGTTATGTCTCTCATTCCATGATAGCCTGTAGAGAACTCTATAACTTTTAAATTTCGAGTTACACTTCACTAGCAATTTTAAATTCTTGTAAACTTTTCCTCAGAATATAACGGTAAACATAACTAATTATTTCAGAATGTGTTCAAAAAAGTTAAAAACTGTTGTAATTTATTAGCATTGACAAATAACTGTGTGAAAGTATGTACATGATTATATAAAACTGTAAATACCATTCTGTAGTTTCCTTTAAATTTCAATGTTTGCAGTAAAACTTCATAAAACAAAACCCCACCAGCTAGAGAATAAAAAAATAAAAAAGTCTGCACCTACCACGAAGTTAGACTAAGCTGTAATTACCTCCCTTCCCATGTGACACAATGCCGTGGTGGCTTCCCTTGACTAAGTTAAATTACAGACTGAAAGTTTAAATACAACACTTACAGAGTGTGAGTTTCATAGATCACACAAAAAAAAAATAAAAAACAGCTCAGTGGGAAAAACTACAGTCATTTTGTTTTTATTTGCTGTCTTGTTAAATACCATATATAAATACATCGACCAAAAAAAATGCTAAATCGACATAAAATAATGTCGTAAAAATAATGGGGGTAATGAATTGAAATAGTGACAATTTGTAACAATAAAACGGATCCTCTATAGATGAACGATGGGTGGATTCAGAAATTATTATAAACAATATAAGCCCCACATTTTAGTACATAAATTATGTTGTGTAATAAAACAACCCTTGTCCTATTTCCTGCACTGGAATGGGATTTCATAGTAAAAAAACAATATTTTTTTATAATTTGTGATATTTTTTTTTACTATTGTGTATAAATTTCGTTTCCGGCCGACCAAAATGGGATTGTAAGCTTGGCTTAAAAGTTAGTGGGTTCTTCAAAGCCAAAGCACGTTTATTTAAAACTGAGCTCATTTTAATGTGATTACTGATAACTGATTAACTATTAACTGATGCAGAAATGAACAAAAAGTTTAATAAAAAAAATTCTAAACAATTTCTTTAAAAAATAAGCGGAAAAAATTTATATTAATTATTCCTGAATCCATTCTTCTCGAATCTATTGAACGTCCAAAACATGCTGTAAAGTGACTAAATGGCTTTAAGCTCTGTAAAGGGTTAGTGTTACACACATAGAGGAGGGTGTGTGTGGGTGCGTGTGTGTGTGTGCGTGTGGACTCACATGAGAATCATGGGATTGAATCACAGATGACGTCAATGTTTTTTTTTTAACTCTACCTGTGTACATGGAACAGCTAGGACATAATTGCTGAATCAGTTTTTTCAACAGAACTCCTGCATGGACTAAGTGTCAAAGTGAACAGAAAAACATCTTCGGTGTTGTAGTGGACAAAAGTGCATCCAGCTACCAAAAAACCAGCTAGGAATTGAGGGTCACTGGTTCAATCTCTGGTGATAAACCAATGGAAATTTTTAGGTCCTGCTTGAAGTCTCCCGCTATATCTCCCGTGGTGACTCTACGGTCATTGCACTACCGGTAAATGGTGGAAATGAAAACCATAAAATAACATTTCCATTAGAGGTTTATATTATCTAAGAGATATCTTCTCATCATTATATGGACTTCACGCACACACCAAAAAAACCAATGGTTATGGCTTGATAGCTGGGCCTGAGTGAATATGTTAGAACTTTTCATTTAATGATGCATCATTTGTCACAGACCCCATCAATGAGCCCTACATTACATAGCCGTGACACAGTGACCCTTAGGAAGGTGATAGGGACACAAGTAGCCGTGACCGACTGACCTTTTCAAACGACTCTGACGTGAGAGTCTTCAGTCAACGTCGCTCCTGTGATCTTGAAAAAAAAAAAGGTCAGCGGTTATGAGATTCGAACCCATGACCAATGTGTCTACGTAGATCGGACTCAGCGACCGTGACCACTTAAAGAGGATCGGTTTATTCGGAGATTCCACAAATACGTTCCATGAACTCAATTTCAATCGAGTTTGTTGATTTATTTTATTCCTATTCATTGAAATACATTTTCATTGCTAAGGGTATATTTTTATACAAATAAATAAAAAATAAAAATAATGATTAGTCTCAGAAGTTTTATTCAGGGCTGAAGTCATAATTAAAAGTTCAGACTGACTTCTTGTTGATTTTACCGAAACAAAAAAAACAAAACAAAATAAAAACAATATCTCTGAACGGGAGTTGTGGGGGTATTGGTTTTTTTTTTGTTTCGACATCTTCTTCACACGGTGAAAGACAAATGATGTTTGAATGAAAGGGGAGGTAACTTTAGGTGAGATACTGGACATGAAAAAAAAAATTTGAAACTTGATCGATGTGCTAGTGGAGACTTTTTGTTTTTAAAAGTAGCGTTGTTTTTTTTTTTTTTGAACTTACTGAACGAACCAGTTAATTACAGAAGTAGACAGGTGAAAGGTGTAGATTTCTAAAATGTTCACATTTTGTCTTAACTTTAAAACAAGCATTTCATTTAATTATTTGTTATTGTAAAAAAAAAAATTCAAATAGAAGTTTCCTTTTAAGACGAAAAATGTCATTTATTTATTTTTCTTGTCTACATAGGGACATCGACGATTGAAGAAAATTGTTTTGAGTTTATTGGTAAAATGTTGGTAATGAAGATAGATAGATATAGATAAATAGATAGATAGATACTAATAGATATATACCAATAGATAGATAGATAGATTAGATAGATAGATAGATAGATAGATAGATAGATAGATAGATAGATAGATAGATAGATAGATAGATAGATAGATAGATAGATAGATAGATAGATAGATAGATAGATAGATAGATAGATAGATAGATAGATAGATAGATGGATGGATGGATGGATGGATGGATGGATGGATGGATGGATGGATGGATGGATGGATGGATGGATAGATAGATAGATAGATAGATAGATAGATAGATAGATAGATAGATAGATAGATAGATAGATAGATAGATAGATAGATAGATAGATAGATAGATAGATAGATAGATAGATAGATAGATAGATAGATTTGGAGCCTTCACAAAACCCAACGAAGCCTTGGGCCGCCAGAGATAGATAACTTGATTTATCAATCGATTGACAGACAGAGAGCACCATCATGTAAAGTAAAGCTAGGTAAGTGAGCACCATACTAAAGCTGCTGAAATTTTGGAAACAATTCAGATGTGAAATTTTATTTTGTGTGCATGATGACCTGTATGAGGTTTATGTGAATGGGTGTTTATTTGATGCGCGAATTGAGAAATTGTGTTGGAAAAAAATTAAATACAAACGTGACAATCAATTGGCAGGTCCGAATCTTCTTCACCTGTGTTTTAGTTAATGCTAACGCAAACTATTGCAAACATTCATTAAAAGGGTTTTGTTCTCAGATTAACATTTCTTTGTTTTTGTTGATAGTTGGCTTTTAATCGCCGCGGATTAACCAACGCGTACTGGGAGCGTAGTAGTGCTGCTAGTAAGCGATGGTCGGATAACGATGCTTCAAAGCACAACGCACTCTCGCTGAGCGTCGTTGCCGCTTTGCGTCGCAATCAGGGGGGGGGGGGGAGCCATGTGCTATCTCCTCTGGTACGGTGAAAGGGTAAATATCTGGCCAGGTAAACCATTAGCACTAGACCAGGTGATCTTTGAACCTTGCCTGATTGTCATCTTCTTAGACAATTTGTGTGTGATCACCGTTAAACATTGGGTCTACCTCAAGGTAGATCTTGCCTACCATCAAACATCACTGAGTCAATACATATCTTCCCAAACATCAAACATCACTGACTCAATACATATCTTCTCAACCATCAAACATCACTGACTCAAAACATAACTTGTCAACCATCAAACATCACTGACTCAATACATATCTTCTCAACCATCAAACATCACTGACTCAAAACATAACTTGTCAACCATCAAACATCACTGACTCAATACATATCTTCTCAACCATCAAACATCACTGACTCAAAACATAACTTGCCAACCATCAAACATCACTGACTCAATACATAACTTGACAACCATCAAACATCACTGACTCAATACATATCTTCTCAACCATCAAACATCACTGACTCAATACATAACTTGTCAACCATCAAACATCACTGACTCAATACATATCTTCTCAACCATCAAACATCACTGACTCAAAACATAACTTGCCAACCATCAAACATCACTGACTCAATACATAACTTGACAACCATTAAACATCACTGACTTAAGAAATAAAAAGCCCGCATCAAACAGAATCGACTCTATACATAACTTGACAATAACCATAAATTACAGACTGTCCATTTCGTGATAACCATCAAATCATCAGTGACTCAACATTCAGCTTGCCAACTATAAAACATCAATGACTCAATACATAACCTGCTCACCCATAATATCACTTACTAATCAATTACTTCCCAAAAATTATCACGAAGTTGATTCTTTTGCATAACATTAAATATCACTGACTCCAAACATAGCGCTGCCAACCCCATGAAAAATCGATGAATTATCTAAAAAAAAATTGCACACCAATAAATATCTTTGAATTTAAAACATAACTTGACAACTATTAAAATATGTATGACTGAATAGTCCTACTTAACTTGCCATTCATAAAACATTTATGGCAAACAAAAAAATTCATATAACTATCAAATCACCACTACTGGTTCAACACATTTCTTACTACACATCAGCACATCTCTGACTCACACAACATGCCAGCTATAAAAACATCTCTGACTCACACATAACCTGCCAGCTATACCAAAATCTCTGACTCATACATAACCTGCCAGCTATACCAAAATCTCTGACTCACACATAACCTGCCAGCTATACCAAAATCTCTGACTCACACATAACCTGCCAGCTATACCAAAATCTCTGACTCACACATAACCTGCCAGCTATACCAAAATCTCTGACTCCACATAACCTGCCAGCTATACCAAAATCTCTGACTCACACATAACCTGCCAGCTATACCAAAATCTCTGACTCACACATAACCTGCCAGCTATACCAAAATCTCTGACTCACACATAACCTGCCAGCTATACCAAAATCTCTGACTCACACATAACCTGCAAGCTATACCAAAATCTCTAACTCACACATGACCTGCCAGCTATTCAAACATCTCTGACTCACACATCACGTCCCCATTGTCTGAAGCTACTAACAGGAAGCTGCAACGAATCTTGCAGACTCAAATCAAAGCTATTGATTGGTTACTACAGCACCAAGCTAATTTTCCGTGTTTATCCCGCTTTGTTTCTCAGCACAAACAAATTGGCGGGCAAATAGTTGATCGTCTGGCGGGTACAGCAGAATAAACAGAAAAGAGGCTAATTTATAAACAAACAGATCTGATTGGTTGACATCAACCACCTGATTAGTGAATTATTCCCTCCCCCCCCCCTTTTTTTTCCCCCTTATGCCCTCTTTTGCAAATGATACACATCAAACAACTGGCTGTATACACAACATGGTTAAAATAAACAACAAACCATACAATGAGGAAAACAAAAGCAGCTGATAAACTCTTAACAAGGGGATGTAACTGAGGTGTGCAGTTATCCTTCTTTATACTCCACCGCGGTAACGCCCACGTGTCACCTAGACAACAATTTATGTTTGCATAGAACAGTGGTTCCCAAAGTGGTCCGTACGGGTCCCTGGTATCATTCAGGGGGTCCGTGGAAAATTAAAATTCATTTGGGGGTCCCTGAACAACTTCAGGGGGTCCGCGCAAGGTTTAATGTACAGCAGTAAAATTATGATCCATTTTTATTATTACAGAAATTAAAATAAAAGAAACAATAAATAAACTAGTAGTGCCAGCTAATTAAATTAATTACAAGCATGGCACGGTGTGAGAGAGACGGCCGATTACATATAGGAATGAAATAACACCGCTGCATGCACTCATTTGTCTACAATATAAACAAAAACTATAAAATAGTTTACATCTTACATCGAGTTAAGTTTTATATTATGCTGATACAAAGTGTATAAACACATTTTCACAGTCTTAGACAAAAAGATAAGGAATTAACGTTTTTTTCAAACAGTCAAATACAATATCTAAACTAGACGATGATGGACTATTGCTTATAACATTTTTTTATTGATTGCATAGTCAGGAAAGCTGCATACTTATTTTACCAGCTCTAAGTGAGGTAATCCACACATATTTGCACAAACAAGCTTTCATTATTCTAAAAAGAATTCAACTGAGTAATAATATAGTACAAAGAAGGATAGACGAAAGGGCTCAGTCCGTAGAAAGTCCTATATGTAATTACTTTAAAAAACCTGAATTTTCTATATAGCTTGACGAGTTCACTTGATCAGAAAACGAAGCTTTACATTTAGCTTTTGTAAGATTTGTAAATGAAGAAAAATTTGTTCAAGAATTATTGCCTAAATGTTTGGAGACAAAATGTGAAACGTTATTTACTGAATTCAAAAGATTGTTCGATGTAAAAGCTTTACCCTTGACTAATAACCGTTTCTCTTGCTACTTACAATGCTCCGGCAATGGTAGGAGGATACCGAGGCTGTCTGGTATACTTAAAACAAGCTGCACTTAATGTATTTTCAGCGCATTGTGTCATTCATCGACATCATTTTATCACAAAAAATCTTAGTAAACATTTGCATATGTCGCTCGATTATGTAATTAAAGAAGTTAATAAAATCAAAAGGAATGCTTTAAATGAGAGATTATTTTCTCAACTTTGTTAAAAAATGACGAAGACTATAATCGTTTACTACTTCAAATAGAAGTTAGAAGTGAGTTGGTTATCTAAAGGTGCATGTTTAAATCTATTGTATACGCTCTATGATTCAGTGTTGGAATTTCTGGAAAGCAAAGACAATGATTTGCGACACAATTTAACATAGCCTATATGACTGATTCATGTGGCAAATTTAACGAAACTAATTTGAACCAACAAGGTGACAAATTAATATTAATCAAAATTAAAAGCGTAATGTCTCCGTTTGTGGCAAAACATTTTCTGTGCAAACAAAACTGGGAAAGAGGAGAATGTTCCCAATTTCCAATTTTTGAACAAGGATACCACAAATTCTGGTTCTTAAAAACAGCTCCCAATTTTATATCCTGCATTATAGGTTATTGGTCAGAAGTTGTTGACTTTCCGTCTTCCGATATGGTAGAACGTTGATTCAGTGCCGTGGATTCATTGCCGTTATAAACCTCATCACACACAAACACAACAGAAACCGACCAGAAATTAGTGTTCGTGGGAATTTGCGGTCACTACTCACAAACATTGAGCTGGACATAAATACTCCCATAACATCATTTCAAGTCATTATTTTTTTTTTAATTTTAAACAAAAATTATAATTTCTACAAATACTTCTTTAACAAAATGTTTTTTTTTTTAATTAGTAATTTTATACCATGCATTTATGCAGCTTTTTCACTTGGGGGTCCGTGGGCAAGTTTTGACTATAAAAAGGGGTCCATGGGTAAAAAAAGTTTGGGAACCACTGGCATAGAACATACACCTCCATTTTCTTTCTGAAATTTTAAGTATTTACTGTTATAGACGGTCTGCGGAATTTGTCGGTGATTCTTCCTCCCCACCTTTTCACACTCAGGCAACTCTCGCTATCCCTTTAAACCG
>JAGDYQ010000197.1:1476853-1554353 GCA_021962125.1 Bulinus truncatus | reverse complement strand
AGCTCATCATTTTTGACAGAGGGCTGACCTCTGGGACATCCTGCAAAATATTCATTCAGAGTTAGGATGGACAAGGCTTAGAAAATGATAATTGAGTTTCCAGCGGCGACCAGCGGATGACCTGGGGGTTCAAACAGTTGAATTTACTCCCCCTTGTTCGGCCCCATTGCGTCAAATAATATCGAATCATATTTTCATAATTCAGAATTATTCTCCCTCTCCTTAAGCCCAACCCACCCCTCCCTCAGTGTGGTATTATTGTCCAGATTGTTGTTATGGTTTTTGTTTTCCTACTTTGTTCCCAGATTTATTTTCTCCCTTACAAACTGGTCCACATTTGTTGTGGTCGCTGGTCCACATGTTCGCTGGTCCACGTTTGTTGCGTCGCTGGTCCACATTTGTTGAGGTCGCTGGTCCACGTTTGTTGAGGTCGCTGGTTCACGTTTGTTGTGGTCGCTGGTTCACGTTTGTTGCGGTCGCTGGTCCACATGTTCGCTGGTCCACGTTTGTTGTGGTCGCTGGTCCACATTTATTGTGGTCGCTGGTCAACATTTGTTGTGGTCGCTGGTTCACGTTTGTTGCGGTCGCTGGTCCACATTTGTTGTGGTCGCTGGTCCAAGTTTGTTGTGGTCGCTGGTCAACGTTTGTTGTGGTCGCTGGTTCACGTTTGTTGTGGTCGCTGGTCCACATTTGTTGCTGTCGCTGGTCAACATTTTGTTGCGGTCGCTTTCATTTTCTTTTCAATGTTTTCGTTGATTGATAAAACTGATGTTGATGTTTTGTTTGCTGCTGTTCTCGTTTTGTTTTAAGGACTAAAAAAAATTGCTGAAAAGTGAATTGATACTTTATTTAGTTTTCAACTAAACTATCTAAAATGTAGTGGTCATTACACTATCGGTTATAGTGGGCAGTGCTCGATTTAAGAAAAAAACCAGTGCCGGGGATGAAAAAAATTCCGCAGAGCCGGGGATAAATGTCTATGGTATCATCCCCGGCAGGGATATATTAGCTAAAGCAGAGACGGGGATGACTGTTCTCAGTGCCGGGGATAAGCCCGGCATCCCCGGCGGTAAATCGAGTCCTGATAGTGGGGGGGGGGGGATGAGGATCAAGTGGCCGAGTGGTGTAGAGCGCTAGACTGTCGACCGGAGAAAGAATTTTTCCAGATCCTGGTGAAAGTTTGTTCGGGTCTTTCAAATGGGTCACATGACTTGAGTTTGGGAAAGTAATTGCGGCTGGACGTTGTGCTAACCACACAATCCCTTTATATGCCGAGGCTGTAGAAACAGATGAATTCTACACTTCATCTGCACGGATGGCCTTCTTAGGCTAAGTGAACCTTACTTTTTTTTAATACTGGGCATGGCACAGTCTCGTATTGGTTTATAACATCTAAGAGATTAACATCTCAACTTTGCAGGGAGTTTACAGATCTCTGTGGTACGTGAATCACATACATTTAATTTCATAATGTAGCAGAAGAGGCATACCTAGGGTGGGGGAAGGGGGAGGTCCAAATTCGAAAGTCCCCCCCCCGGGTCCCAGCTTGAGAGGGGCCCCCAAATTTAAAAAAAAAATATTAAGTACATTATCTCATGTCTTGGTATCGAATGTCGAAATGCCAAGCCCCCCTTCCCGGATCCCCAAATCCCTAGGTTCGGCACTGATGTAGTGCTATGTTGTTTGTGAAACCAAAATATCTTTTTTTTCCGAACTGAAAAAACTAAAACATTTCCCCTTGTGTCTATTTATTATATATGCAAGTTCAGTTTTAATAAATCTATGCGCGTGTGTATGTGTGTGTATGTGTGTGTGTTGTGCAGACGGGGTAGCAGTAAGATAACCAGTGCTAACGTCATTATGGAAATATTATAGTCTTTGTTGTGACCCAGCTTCTGGACGCACGACTTTGTAAAAGAGTTTCTCCCATCGAGCAGTAACAACAATAATAATAACAATAATAAAAAAAGGGGAGATGGAAATGGCGTCAGTTGTTTATTGCTGTGAATAATTCAAATCTGTTTTAGAGACCGTCGTGAAATGTGTACATGATACATTTATCAAAATTAAAATTAATTTGTGGATTAAATTTTTATTAAAATGTACAAGTGAAAGGAGCAATATATATATATATATATATATATATATATATATATATATATATATATATATATATATATATATATATATATATATATATATATCATAAATGAAATAACAAAAAATTGGTTCTTTGAATTCATTTTTATTACAGTTGTTTTTCTACAACACATGAAAATTATACGTTTAAAAAGCACCAGTATTATACATTCTAAAAGCACTAGTATTATACGTTCTAATAGCACTAGTATTATAAGTTCTAATAGCACTAGTATTATACCTTCTAATAGCACTAGTATTATACGTTCTAATAGCACTAGTATTATACCTTCTAATAGCACTAGTATTATAAGTTCTAATAGCACTAGTATTATACGTCCTATTAGCACTAGTATTATACGTTCTAAATACCACTCGTAAGAAATCTATTTTTGCACACCTCTCTAATACTTTATGTAGATATGACAGCTAGTCACACAGGTTTGTGCACACATGTGCACTACTATCTTCGTGACTTTCTTTCAATGATACGAAACAATTCAAACGACATATAAATGACCATGTCAAGAAACAATTCAAACAACATATAAATGACCATGTCAAGAAACAATTCAAACAACATATAAATGACCATGTCCAGAAACAATTCAAACAACATATAAATGACCATGTCAAGAAACAATTCAAACAACATATAAATGACCATGTCAAGAAATTCTCTGAAAATTTAATGAGACCTGGAGTATTTTATCTGAAAACTTGCTCGTTCTAGAACACTGCTTGCGGTTTTAACCTGCCCCATCACTCACCATCCCCTGTCCCCATCACTCACCAGCACGCAGGGTCGGTTTGGACAGGTTGGCTCAGGGCTTGGTGAGCACGAGAAGGTAAAAAAAAAAAAAGTAAAAGTAAGATTGACATCGAGCTGATGACACTTGACATACAATGACACGGCCATGTTGGCATTTAAGGCTTATTATTTCTCACGAGTATTGCAGGGTGGGGGGTGGGGGAGGGGAGGGGATGGGGTTGTATGGTTTGCGTAAAGGGAAGTAATCGATACAGATCGGTGTATCGATTATACGCCTTCCGATATCAAGTTAACACAGAATCGATTTGGCGATTTTGATTAGGATCGATACCTTATTTTATAAAGTGGGAAAAGGATTGGGTGGGGGGGGAGGGGCTGTTGGGGAGGGATGTTTACATTTGATGATGGAGCATGGTCGATGAGATATTGACTCGACGCGGGATAATTGTATTTGAGGAACCTTACCAGGAGGTCAATGGTCTTGAAGGACACATCACTTTGGACACGTATAGCGCCCCGACATAAAGTATGGCGCCCCGACATAAAGTATTGGGCCCGAAATAAAGTATGGCGCCCCGACATAAAGTATGGGGCCCGAAATAAAGTATGGCGCCCCGACAAAAGTATGGCACCCAGACATAAAGTATAGCGCCCCGACATAAAGTATAGCACCTCAACATAAAGTATACCAGGTGTAAGGTGTATTGTTTATAAGAAGACATGGATTTTTAAAAATAATATACGATTTACCGATTTATCGTTTCTTTGAAATCGAATCTTGGAGTTTTTAGTTTGCTATGTACTTACATCAATATTCGTTTCGGGATAGGTAGTGTTACAGAAATTTTGAGATTTCTTCGGGGTCAGTCATGTCTTTTTTGGTCTCAGGTCTGTTTATGTCCAGTTTAACATCGATTACTGGAGATGAGCATCGATTACTGGGGATGAAAATCGATTACTGTAGTTTAACATTGATTACTGTAGATTAACATCGATTAATGTAGATTAACATTGATTATTGGTGATTAATATCGATTTCTGGGGATTAACAGAGAAAGGTGGATGCAATACAATACTCTCAGATAAACATATGACGGGGGAAAAACAAAGAACAACAGATAACTGACACAACAAAGGGGTTCGGTTGTAATTAATTCCTTACTTGAGCTCTCCCTCCCTCCCTTCCCCCACCACCACCGTCAACCCCCCCCCCACACCACCACCGTCACCCCACCCCCACATCAAACCACCACACTATGCAGGTCTTTTTTATATACGAGGTTAATGAGGTCAGACTTAATGAGGAACCAACAACAGGTCAGACGTCGGAAGTGGTGTACTATGCCTCCTGCACATCCACCCCACCTCCAACCCCCATCCCCAAACGTGTCACACCCGGCCGTACCATCATTAATAATTGAATGATTCCTTTAATGAAAGACCAGTCGAGAACACAATAGAACAGGGAGTGTGTGAAAGTGATGGGCGAGTGGTGTTGGTTTGAGCTGGGGAGGGGTTGGGTAGAGGGGAGGGAAGGGAGGGGGGGTTGACTGACACAACAACACTAGTTTAATGAATGAGTGCGTGTGTGTGGGGGTATTCATTCATAAATTTTAAACTGTAAGATGTATAATTTTTTCATTACTTTCTTTCATTCTGTTGATTATATTGACACCTCGGTAACTGATACCTTTAAACTATACCTTTGAACTATACCATCGAACTATACCTTTGAACAATACTATCGAACTATACCTTTGAACTATACCATCGAACTATACCTTTGAACTATACCATCGAACTATACCTTTGAACTATACCATCGAACTATACCTTTGAACTATACCATCGAACTATACCTTTGAACCATACATTACGACATTTTCATTCTGGTCTCCCGCAAATTCCTCATTTAGAATACATGTAGTAGTGCAGGGTGAGTTGTTCAAAACTTCTATTCCTATGTATAACTGGGCTACGAGCAGAAGCGTAGGAAGGGTACTGTGTGGGGTATGCAGCCGACAGGGTGCCAAAGTAGGAAGGGGTGCCGAAAAGGGCACCTTTAAATGTTTTAGCACAATTTAACACAGGGTGCCGCAGCAGTCAGCTACATCTCTGTCTACGAATAACTACATTTATACGACGTTCTGTCCAGACATTTCAAGTTTTCATTCCTTCAACATTTAAACTGTAAACATTTCCTTTGAGGACTTACTCGTTGTCATATTCAATGCTAGATTTAAACGATTCATTCAGAAATCAAGAATAAACATAGTCATTCAGAGGTCATCATCGTACGTTCAGGATGCTCGGGGGTGTTTAGGAACACGCACACGGCTAACTGACTCCGTTCACTTAATATTTCTTAATACGCAGTGGCTACGGTACCATCAAGCGGGACTCCGTACTTTTTTTCCAGGTACCCGCAATAGATATTGCTCCACACCCTAACCCTAACCCTATCCCTAACCCTATCCCTAACCCTATCCCTAACCCTAATCCTAACCCTAATCCTAACCCTATTCCTAACCCTAATATAATTGCTGGTACCCGAAAAAAAAATACGGGCACCAGCCATATTCCTAACCCTAATATAATGTGCTTGATGGTACCGTAGCCACTTCGTTCTTAATATGTCAAATGCCTTCCCAATAAATAGACCATATGAGGAAAAGACATAATGTATAACTACTACTACTAAGTATGAGTAGAACAAAAGTGGTACTAGCACAACATGTTCTGGACACGCCAATAAATAAATGACCAATTTAATAAAGACTGTTTTAAACTAAAGAGTGTACACTATACACTGCCTCTAGAGGCAGACAGTGAGAAGAACAGTTGTTTCAATACATATATTATATATATTGTCAGTGTAAAACATATATTATGTATATTGTAAGTGTAAAACATATATTATGTATATTGTCAGTGTAAAACATATATTACGTATATTGTCAGTGTAAAACATATATTATGTATATTGTCAGTGTAAAACATATATTATGTATATTGTCAGTGTAATAAATATATTATATTATATATTTATTGTCAGTGTAACTGGTAAATTATTAATACATTTTGACGAGTCTTAATACAAAATAAATAAATAAATTTAAAGAATGAGAAAATGAAATGATCAAACACACATTTTCTTAAGACGCCAAGATATTCATTTGATCCACCAGCCCCATATACCGTCTGTTCCCCCTACCCCCCCGGGGTCAGCCTATCCTGGTCACTAAGGGGCCAGCCTATCCTGGTCACTACGGTACTTTTACTACAGGTCATAGCTAGGTCCTGCTACACCATTCTACTGTACGTTTCTTTTTTTTTTTCTTTTTCTAGACTCAGCATTGAGTACACACACAGATCGTAAAACTTGACGTCAGACCCTTCCCCAGGATCTATATAGTCTGTCGTGAGTTTCCACCGCCCCCCCCCCGTCAACCCTTCTACCTCCGCCCTTACCCCCCCCCCCCCGACATAAATCATGTCTACCCCCCCTCCCCCACTCCCACTGTGTGCCATGTTAAAATTCTTCTCGTCTGAATACAGTCAATACCATATGACATAAAATCTAAAACATGTGTTCATTGACATCCTTAAACGCCTGACACGAGACAGTAAAATGTTTCTTTAAAGAAGGAAAAGAAAATAACTTCACATCAGGCATGACCCCAGAGGAATTTCTGAATAAATCGGGGCCCATCACCTTAACTTCTGTCATTCTACTTCACATCTTGACTGGCGTCGGGGTCCCATAGGCCAAGCGGCCCTGACAAGTGTTTCAAAAGGCCCGCCTCAATCACAGCTGGCCCAATTCAGTGCCAGTCTGACCCCTAGCCTCTGATCCCAAATGTAAACCCTCAACGACCCTAGTTTCAATCTGACCCCCACCCCATCCTTAAAACCCTAAGCGCCCACACATTTTACAGAATACGAAAAAAATGAAAAAAACCCAAATCAACCCTGGGACTTACTTAAGTAGTGGGTTCTTGATTGTAAACATCTTTGTCAGAATTATCGATGAACTTGTGGCGGATCGATCACAACCCATTGATGGTGAGGGGGGGGGGAGGGATCTTGGGTGAAGTTTCTAGTCAGCATGGTGGTGAATCAATATACCAGGTCCTGGGAAAAACCCCAGTGGGAGGGGGGGTGAGTAGGGGTGAAAATAGATCTGCGACACGGGGGTGGGTGTGTTCCACTTGACCGGGTTAGGAACAAGATCTTTCCAGAAACATCTGTACATACCATCGGTTCATTAGCAGTTGCTTTTTTTTTTTTATTATTTATTTTTTTTTATTGCTACTGCGTCGAGGGTCGATAGTGATACAACTGAATTGGTTGCGGGGAGCGGCACTATTAAATGACTTCAATGACTTCATGTGAGCTTCATGCTACATGCACTGGAAATCTATAAATAACTTTACTTACCACTAGTTCATTAGCAGTACATTTCTTTTGTTAATTATATATATATATATATATATATATATATATATATATATATATATTGGCCCAAAAGTCTGTAGTCAAAGGTATTTGAAAAGGATCGAGTATTGTTGGGGCTGTTATTAAGCAAGACATAAGCACACTAGGGATTTTGGAGCCCGGAGGGGCTCTTTTGGGGCCCCTGCATTTTGACTTTCGACACCATGGCATGAGATAATGTTATTAATATCTAATGTAAAACAAAATTTTAGGGGGCCTCCCTCAAGCTGGGGTCCGGGGGCACTTTCAAATTTGGACCCCCTTCCCCCCCACCCTAGGTACGCCTAGGTGGCCCATGGGTGGTCGGCTAGTTTGTCTATCGATAATAACGCCCCTGGTTGTAAACATCGACGCTGTTTGTTGACTGCTTCACACTGCTGACACACTGGTTGTGACTGCTTCACACTGCTGACACACTGGTTGTGACTGCTTCACACTGCTGACAGACTGGTTGTGACTGCTTCACACTGCTGACACACTGGTTGTAACTGCTTCACACTGCTGACAGACTGGTTGTGACTGCTTCACACTGCTGACACACTGTTTGTTGACTGCTTCACACTGCTGACACACTGTTTGTTGACTGCTTCACACTGCTGACAGACTGGTTGTGACTGCTTCACACTGCTGACACACTGTTTGTTGACTGCTTCACACTGCTGACACACTGTTTGTTGACTGCTTCACACTGCTGACAGACTGTTTGTGACTGCTTCACACTGCTGACACACTGTTTGTTGACTGCTTCACACTGCTGACACACTGTTTGTGACTGCTTCACAGTGCTGAGACACTGTTTGTTGACTGCTTCACACTGCTGACAGACTGGTTGTGACTGCTTCACACTGCTGACACACTGTTTGTTGACTGCTTCACACTGCTGACAGACTGGTTGTGACTGCTTCACACTGCTGACACACTGTTTGTTGACTGCTTTACACTGCTGACACACTGTTTGTTGACTGCTTCACACTGCTGACAGACTGGTTGTGACTGCTTCACACTGCTGACACACTGTTTGGTGACTGCTTCACACTGCTGACACACTGTTTGTTGACTGCTTCACACTGCTGACAGACTGTTTGTGACTGCTTCACACTGCTGACAGACTGTTTGTGACTGCTTCACACTGCTGACACACTGTTTGTTGACTGCTTCACACTGCTGACACACTGTTTGTGACTGCTTCACAGTGCTGAGACACTGTTTGTTGACTGCTTCACACTGCTGACACACTGTTTGTTGACTGCTTCACACTGCTGACACACTGTTTGTGACTGCTTCACAGTGCTGAGACACTGTTTGTTGACTGCTTCACACTGCTGACAGACTGGTTGTGACTGCTTCACACTGCTGACACACTGTTTGTTGACTGCTTCACACTGCTGACAGACTGGTTGTGACTGCTTCACACTGCTGACACACTGTTTGTTGACTGCTTTACACTGCTGACACACTGTTTGTTGACTGCTTCACACTGCTGACAGACTGGTTGTGACTGCTTCACACTGCTGACACACTGTTTGGTGACTGCTTCACACTGCTGACACACTGTTTGTTGACTGCTTCACACTGCTGACAGACTGTTTGTGACTGCTTCACACTGCTGACAGACTGTTTGTGACTGCTTCACACTGCTGACACACTGTTTGTTGACTGCTTCACACTGCTGACACACTGTTTGTGACTGCTTCACACTGCTGACACACTGTTTGTTGACTGCTTCACACTGCTGACACACTGTTTGGTGACTGCTTCACACTGCTGACAGACTGGTTGTGACTGCTTCACACTGCTGACACACTGTTTGGTGACTGCTTCACACTGCTGACACACTGTTTGTTGACTGCTTCACACTGCTGACAGACTGGTTGTGACTGCTTCACAGTGCTGACACACTGTTTGTTGACTGCTTCACACTGCTGACACACTGTTTGTGACTGCTTCACAGTGCTGAGACACTGTTTGTTGACTGCTTCACACTGCTGACAGACTGGTTGTGACTGCTTCACACTGCTGACACACTGTTTGTTGACTGCTTCACACTGCTGACAGACTGGTTGTGACTGCTTCACACTGCTGACACACTGTTTGTTGACTGCTTCACACTGCTGACAGACTGTTTGTGACTGCTTCACACTGCTGACACACTGTTTGTTGACTGCTTCACACTGCTGACAGACTGGTTGTGACTGCTTCACACTGCTGACACACTGTTTGTTGACTGCTTCACACTGCTGACAGACTGGTTGTGACTGCTTCACACTGCTGACACACTGTTTGTTGACTGCTTCACACTGCTGACACACTGTTTGGTGACTGCTTCACACTGCTGACAGACTGGTTGTGACTGCTTCACACTGCTGACACACTGTTTGGTGACTGCTTCACACTGCTGACACACTGTTTGTTGACTGCTTCACACTGCTGACAGACTGGTTGTGACTGCTTCACAGTGCTGACACACTGTTTGTTGACTGCTTCACACTGCTGACACACTGTTTGTGACTGCTTCACAGTGCTGAGACACTGTTTGTTGACTGCTTCACACTGCTGACAGACTGGTTGTGACTGCTTCACAGTGCTGAGACACTGTTTGTTGACTGCTTCACACTGCTGACAGACTGGTTGTGACTGCTTCACACTGCTGACACACTGTTTGTTGACTGCTTCACACTGCTGACACACTGTTTGTTGACTGCTTCACACTGCTGACAGACTGGTTGTGACTGCTTCACACTGCTGACACACTGTTTGTTGACTGCTTTACACTGCTGACACACTGTTTGTTGACTGCTTCACACTGCTGACAGACTGGTTGTGACTGCTTCACACTGCTGACACACTGTTTGGAGACTGCTTCACACTGCTGACAGACTGGTTGTGACTGCTTCACAGTGCTGACACACTGTTTGTTGACTGCTTCACACTGCTGACACACTGTTTGTTGACTGCTTTACACTGCTGACACACTGTTTGTTGACTGCTTCACACTGCTGACAGACTGGTTGTGACTGCTTCACAGTCCTGACACACTGTTTGTTGACTGCTTCACACTGCTGACAGACTGGTTGTGACTGCTTCACAGTGCTGAGACACTGTTTGTTGACTGCTTCACACTGCTGACAGACTGGTTGTGACTGCTTCACACTGCTGACACACTGTTTGTTGACTGCTTCACACTGCTGACAGACTGGTTGTGACTGCTTCACACTGTTGACACACTGTTTGTTGACTGCTTCACACTGCTGACACACTGTTTGTTGACTGCTTTACACTGCTGACACACTGTTTGTTGACTGCTTCACACCGCTGACAGACTGGTTGTGACTGCTTCACACTGCTGACACACTGTTTGTTGACTGCTTCACACTGCTGACAGACTGGTTGTGACTGCTTCACAGTGCTGAGACACTGTTTGTTGACTGCTTCACACTGCTGACAGACTGGTTGTGACTGCTTCACACTGCTGACACACTGTTTGTTGACTGCTTCACACTGCTGACACACTGTTTGTTGACTGCTTCACACTGCTGACAGACTTTTTGTGACTGCTTCACACTGCTGACACACTGTTTGTTGACTGCTTCACACTGCTGACAGACTGGTTGTGACTGCTTCACACTGCTGACACAATGTTTGTTGACTGCTTCACACTGCTGACACACTGTTTGTTGACTGCTTCACACTGCTGACAGACTGGTTGTGACTGCTTCACAGTGCTGACACACTGTTTGTTGACTGCTTCACACTGCTGACACACTGTTTGTGACTGCTTCACAGTGCTGAGACACTGTTTGTTGACTGCTTCACACTGCTGACAGACTGGTTGTGACTGCTTTACACTGCTGACACACTGTTTGTTGACTGCTTCACACTGCTGACAGACTGGTTGTGACTGCTTCACACTGCTGACACACTGTTTGGTGACTGCTTCACACTGCTGACAGACTGGTTGTGACTGCTTCACAGTGCTGACACACTGTTTGTTGACTGCTTCACACTGCTGACACACTGTTTGTTGACTGCTTTACACTGCTGACACACTGTTTGTTGACTGCTTCACACTGCTGACACACTGTTTGGTGACTGCTTCACACTGCTGACAGACTGGTTGTGACTGCTTCACACTGCTGACACACTGTTTGGTGACTGCTTCACACTGCTGAGACACTGTTTGTTGACTGCTTCACACTGCTGACAGACTGGTTGTGACTGCTTCACAGTGCTGACACACTGTTTGTTGACTGCTTCACACTGCTGACAGACTGGTTGTGACTGCTTTACACTGTTGACACACTGTTTGTTGACTGCTTCACACTGCTGACACACTGTTTGTTGACTGCTTCACACTGCAGACAGACTGGTTGTGACTGCTTCACACTGCTGACACACTGTTTGTTGACTGCTTTACACTGCTGACACACTGTTTGTTGACTGCTTCACACCGCTGACAGACTGGTTGTGACTGCTTCACGCTGCTGACACACTGTTTGTTGACTGCTTCACACTGCTGACAGACTGGTTGTGACTGCTTCACACTGCTGACACACTGTTTGTTGACTGCTTCACACTGCTGACACACTGTTTGTTGACTGCTTTACACTGCTGACACACTGTTTGTTGACTGCTTCACACCGCTGACAGACTGGTTGTGACTGCTTCACACTGCTGACACACTGGTTGTGACTGCTTCACACTGCTGACACACTGGTTGTGACTGCTTCACACTGCTGGCACACTGGTTTTGACTGCTTCACACTGCTGACACACTGGTTGTGACTGCTTCACACTGCTGACACACTGGTTGTGACTGCTTCACACTGCTGACAGACTGGTTGTGACTGCTTCACACTGCTGACACACTGGTTGTGACTGCTTCACACTGCTGACAGACTGGTTGTGACTGCTTCACACTGCTGACACACTGTTTGTTGACTGCTTCACACTGCTGACACACTGTTTGTTGACTGCTTCACACTGCTGACAGACTGGTTGTGACTGCTTCACACTGCTGACACACTGTTTGTTGACTGCTTCACACTGCTGACACACTGTTTGTTGACTGCTTCACACTGCTGACAGACTGTTTGTGACTGCTTCACACTGCTGACACACTGTTTGTTGACTGCTTCACACTGCTGACAGACTGGTTGTGACTGCTTCACACTGCTGACACACTGTTTGTTGACTGCTTCACACTGCTGACAGACTGGTTGTGACTGCTTCACACTGCTGGCACACACTGGTTGTGTTCATGTTGACTTCTTGTGGAGCCAATAGTGATTCACCCATGAAGTCGGATTGTCAAGTCTTTAAACAAACCATTCAATAAACAGATAATTAACGAGTAAAAATTTTTGTTGTGTGACACCAGAATTGGAGAATAGTGCAATGTATTATTTATTTATGTTGAGTTTTTTTCGGATGGTTTGGTTTAAGAACCCAAAAAAGGGGAAAAAAAGTAAAGATTCCTTAATCCCCTAAGGGCTTATTGCGATAGATAAAGTGTAGACATCATTAGTTTCAGTAGCCACTGCATATTATAGGGATGATTGGGCTCGCACAACGCCCCGCCGCCTCTAATCCCGTAACTCAGTGGTAGCCAAAGAGCCAAATATGAACATTACAACAATTTAAAAAAAAATTGGGAGCCAAATATGCTTGTATAGTAAACTTTTATTACACTAAATAAGTAGTACACCAAATAAAACTAAACGCCAGAGCCGCACTTAAGGAGTCAAATAGCCACATGCGGCTCCGGAGCCGCACTTTTGCCGACCACTGCCGTAACTTAAAGTCAGGTACCCATTTAAAGCTGGATGGATTTGGGGACTTTCAAAAGTGGGACCTGAAAAAATTCCAAGGTTCTCTCTGAGGTTCGAACCCGATCCCCTTCCTATTGAATTTTTTTTTTTGGGTGCCACATTACTTAGTGTCTCATATCAAGTGACTGGATACAGTATTTCAAGGAACATCCGCCATTGTGTCAACAAATAAAACCTTCTTACCACATACCCCCCCCAACCCCCCCAGTCCCCCGCGTCCAGAAATTTATCAGCAGCAGACATCATTATCACCCTGACATTTGACACTGACGAGAAAAAGAAATTAAACAAAAAAAAAAACACATTTCAGTTTTATTTATTTATTTAAAAAAAAAAAAAAAACATGTGTTTCATGTCTGTGTTTATTAACTATTGATGTACATGTGACGGACAGGTCACTATTTAAAATTGACCAATGTCAAATTTAGTCCCTTTTGTGGTAATCTTTTTGAGCCCCCCCCTCTTCCCAATAATTATCATAAGTTGGGCCCCGTCACATGTCCGTAACCAATATTTACAGGGCCCTGCGCGCCGCAGCTCATACATGATACCAGTAATTCACTAATAATGTATACATAACACTTAAGTTTTCAAGTCAGAAATGAATCAAGTAGCTGTTGTAAGTCATGTACTAAGTAGCTGTTGTAAGTCATGTACTAAGTAGCTGTTGTAAGTCATGTACTAAGTAGCTGTTGTAAGTCATGTACTAAGTAGCTGTTGTAAGTCATGTACTAAGTAGCTGTTGTAAGTCATGTACTAAGTAGCTGTTGTAAGTCATGTACTAAGTAGCTGTTGTAAGTCATGTACTAAGTAGCTGTTGTAAGTCATGTACTAATTTGACTATCTATTAATTTTTTCCCACAAACTTCAGTTGTACAGCAACAGTTCACATCAGTTAGTTTTAAAATGAAACAATTTTTTTTTAAATGTCTGCAAATGTTCAAGACGTTGTACTGTTCCTCAATGATAATAGAGAAGAGCAGAGAGAGAGACAGAGAGGGAGAAAGGGAGAGAGAGAGAGAAAGAGAAAGAGAGAGAGAGAGAGAGAGAGAGAGAGAGAGAAGAGAGAGAGAGAGAGAGAGAGAGAGAGAGAGAGAGAGAGAGAGAGAGAAAGATGTATTTCTAAAAATATCGCTTAATTTTCTACGGAAGCAATTTAAAAACCATTTTCTAAACACGGTGATTTTAAATTGAAATTTCACATCGTTGAACATGGGGGCTTACTGGGGCTGATTAACGGAGGGCGCTGTTCCACAGACTATAATGGCCTAGTTAGTAACTGGCTTTTCTATTGACTGTACATAATTACCCTTAACTGGCTGTTGAAAGAATTTCGTCTAACCATCCGGCTGCGCTATACCACAAAATGGACAGATCAACTGAGTGCTTTATTTACTGATTATTCTGTTTTTTTTATTAATTTGATAAAACTACTTTGAGGTAGTGACAAAGGCAGCCGTTGAGGCCCCCATAGTATATGAGAGATGGGCCTCTATAGCCTACACTTGGGGCTCTGGGCCCCGCAAAGATAGAGGCTGATAAAATTGAACCGTTGCACCTTTTTTTTCAGCATCATCGACAAGTGATTGAGTGTTTAGCGTCATGCTCAGCTGCCTTTACTTTAGTCCGTACCAAAGTCGGGCACATGTGTCCCGCTTCAGGCCGGCCTAATGTCGTTCCGCTCTACTGCATATTGCGGTCCCCAGTCCCCCCCCCCCCCATTTACACAATTACTGACTATACAGGCCTGAACGAATGGCTATTTGCTGGCTTACATTGAACTTTATAAATCAAATTGCTATGTTGTTGTTGCTGATATTTTATGGTGAAAAATAAGAAAGGGAACTATATATGAACTATTGGTTGATATGACCTAGAGATCCCAACATCTCATAATTATGAAACTTATACAAAGGAACAGACTGACTGGCTAGTCTTAATCACTTTGACCAGTAGTAGTCCAAATCAACCAAGCCCTTCTATTGATGCAGATTTGTTTATGCGATATACCTGCCAAGGTGCCCTAAAGTACCCCAATATGACACACTGGTTTATACATTTAATTGCGGGTTATATTTAAAGAGGGCACCGAAGTTCTGCATGACCAGGTCACCAAGAACTATCTGACCACGTGAGAACCAAAATTTGTGCATTAAATAGCCGGATGCATTAATTTTGGCCAAGACATTCACTAGTGGTACTTCTGTTGTTTTTTAATCGGCAATGTCACTATCAGAGAGTAACAGTGATAATAAAGCCTTAGAGCTGACGGATGGTCGAGATGTGTAGAGCGCTCAACTGTCGACCTGAGGGTCTCGGGTTCGATCCTTGATGACATTTTTTGTCAGGTCCAGTTGAAATTTAGATAAAGCCCCTTAAAGACTAATTAGTTTAAAATAGGTACCTGAAGTTGGGGAGGTTATGAAAGCTGGCGTTGCGCAAGCCACACAATCACTTAACATGCTGTGTCTACAGAAACATATGAATTCTGCGTTTTATCTTTCCCTGATTACCATGTGAACCTTGTCTCTCTCTCTTGACAAAATAGTAAAATAAAGTTAGTTCTAACACTGAACAGATGACCAATGCAGTACATAAACTTGGCAATAGAATAAATTGATAATAGTTATTTCACGTTGTTTTTTTATTTGTTTAAATTATTAAAGATAATTTCATTCGGCTAAAACAACACAATATGAATATATCTATTCAAAATAAGAGGTGATAACAATTCCACAGTAGACTGATAACAAAACAAAACAAAACAAAGAGAGGCGCCATTTGATTGGTGGGAAGAGAACACACCTTGACAATCAATTTGTAGTTACAGAAATCAATACAGCTGGAGAAAGTATTGTACTTGTGTATCAGGACAAAAATTGACTTCCTGTCTCAACCTCTCGCTGCGGGAACGGATATTTCTGGGATGTTTGTTGATTGTCCAGGTCAATGGTTTTATCTGACATCAAACTTTCTGGGGTGGGTGGGGGAGAAGGGGGGAGGGGAGGGGGAGGGGTTGTGGTCAGAAGACTTAGTGTATCTCCTGACACAGGCTCAGACATGGCGCGATATTTGTTGGTTTGTGTTATCTCGTCTGCTCTCTGGCAAAACAAAATTTCATTATGAAAATGCGGAAAGAAAATACGAAACAAAAAAAAAAAGAACACATTGACAAGAAATTAGTGAAACGCGGTTTTCAGCAATATTCTACAAACTGTATAAAACGTTTGCCATTAGTTGTTTTTTTTTAATAGACCCATACGCAATCTATTGTCCAAGCCCATGTTAAAACAATATTACAAGTCAAAGATCACTCAGTGTCCGCTACAATAAGGTCTTAACTTAACAGTGCAGAATGCGTTTATTCTATTCAAATGAAACGTTGGCATCTGCCCTGAGTTTTGGATGAAAGTATGTATTGTTCACAGATTATAATGTTCCTTTTTCCTAAAGAAATCCGTTTTTTTTAGACTGTTTCGGTTGAAAACCCGAACTTTATTATACTGTTTGTGGGTTTGAGTCTGGCAGTAACTCTAATTACCTGTCCCACGTGGTTCCCTTCAAGGCCATTTCACCCTTGGTAAAGGCTAAGATGTAGAGATCAATCAATAAATATACTGTAATGAACATATTGGTGCGCATTTGCTATTGATGGAATATCCCTCTCGTTGGAAAAAGCCATTATATGAATATAATGTGCATAACATACATCAATCTAATATGTTAGATTGAAATATGTGTACTGATGGGCAGAGAAATACTTTTAACAAATTTTAAAGACACCAACGCAAGATAGAAAAGAAGAAAGACATTCTGACTCATTACTATGGTTCTCTTTGAATTTGAACACACAAAAAAAGAACAAAAATGAATACAGAATTAGAAATATGTTTTATTTAAAAAAAAAAAACAGTAAATCTTTCAGCCAATTTGTTAATTCTTTATGAAAAGGAAAGCCGACACTCCAAAAGACTGGATATCTTGTCGTTACTTGTTATCACACGACGGCTAACATAAAGAAAAGGGCTAATAAAACAATTCGACAACGCTTGCTCCCAGATACGACCCAGCCCTCCTTTTTTTTTTCCTTCCCCCAAACTCAAACAGGCAATTAGCTAGTCTCAGATTACAAGACTTATCAGGTACCTGGCTATACCTGCTGACAAAAAAAAAATATAACTTTCCTTGCGCGGGAATCTTTTTTTTCTTTTTGTATTTTTGCGAGGCGCCCTCCTGAATTTGCCAGCAGGCGCTGGTACTGAAGCTGTCCTGCTTTAAGTAGAACCAGTTGGTCTGTCATGTTCTCTTGTCAGGTTAAATAGCCTTCCAACAGATCTCTCCATTTTCACCCAGCGATTATCTACACAGATAGCCGCCATCTTCTGAAGCGAAGACCAGATTTTTGATTTTCTTTGTAGCCAAATTTATTTAATTAAGGAAAAAAGGAAATAGTCCTCTGTACAAAAAAAAATTGACTGTTTTAGGACAGCTTCAAGAAATAGATTTATAAAAAAATTTAAAATGTCTTTCATACATTTAAAAAAAAACCAAAAAAGCTCAGTGCATAACTGAATGAAGAAATATTTCTTTGTCTATTTTTAGATACTTTTATTAAACTCTTAAAATGCACTATTTTAAAACGTTCGAGTCAATTAATACAATTCTTATAGATTCCGAAGCTTATTACATTTTCGACAATGTTTATGTTCTGAGGGAAATAGTAGAGAGAGAGAGAGAGAGATTATTTTATAGAGTTTCAAGGTTATAGGCATATAGCACTGTTCTGTAAAATATTGAGTTATGAAGGGCTGTCTTTTAGTCTAACGAGCTATTTTTAATATTCATCAAATACAAATTTGTAGTTTAACTTTATCAGAAAAAAAAAGAAGAAAATAAAATATTATTGTTAATTAATAATGAAAAGAATAAAAATATGAGTAACATATTATGTAGTGTTTGGATTTCACGTCAGGGCGCCACCAATAAGTTTATACGAACTATGCAAACAAAAACTAAGGGAAATACTTTTTACCCCAAAAAGTATAAATAGCTTTTTATTCAAATGTATTAAAATTAAGAAACATGTTTCCTTAGACTTAGTTAGATTGTATAAATATTTACAGAAATTATCTTGACTAAACATAAGTGTGAGAGACAGCAATAACTGAAATAATACATGTTTCCATTCATATTACCGGCACAAAAAATAAAAGTTTGGTATAAATACAAAATTTAATTATGTGAAAATAATTTAAATGCGAATTTAAAGATATCTTTTTACTAATATTTAACCCCTCCCCCTTTTTTTTCAAGTTTCAGTGTTAAACAAAATAGAACAAATTGTAATATAAATATTTATATTATATATACGGAAAAAAAATTACCGGCTTTCACAGTAAGACATGAAAAGTTGGACTATGACTGTGATTGTGATTGTGACTATGACTGTGATTGTGACTAAGACTATGACTATGACTGTGATTGTGACTAAGACTATGACTATGACTATGACTGTGATTGTGATTGTGACTATGACTGTGATTGTGATTGTGACTATGACTGTGATTGTGATTGTGACTGTGACTATGACTGTGATTGTGACTAAGACTATGACTATGACTGTGATTGTGATTGTGACTATGACTGTGATTGTGATTGTGATTGTGACTATGACTGTGATTGTGATTGTGACTATGACTGTGATTGTGATTGTGACTATGACTATGACTGTGATTGTGACTAAGACAATGACTGTGATTGTGATTGGGATTGTGACTAAGACTATGACTATGACTGCGACTGTGATGAGATCCCAATATAATAAAATAAAACAATGTCCAGGAGAGCAGAAACAAATGGACATGTCCAGAGTACAACGGGCCCTTGTACTCAGATGACCTGAACTCCTTGACCCTAACGGTCAACGCGGTGATCAAACGGACAGGCCGGAGTAATGAAAAGTCGTAAACTGAGGGCGGTATAGATTATTTAGCACCGGTCGTAGTGTGAGAGACACAGAGCATGTTTAGTGGACCAACCCCAGGGCGATGGAGATGACCTCAGCGGCATCTTAGTCCTGAAACAACCAACCGAAGCCAGAGAAGCTGAAACATGTTAGAGAAAATACGCTGTTCAGACTGTCAGCATTTTAATCAAAAGGGTTTAGGGCAATAGAAATTAATCTGAAGTTACAGAGGCGTACCTAGGGTGGGGGAAAGGGGGGTCTAAATTCGAAAGCCCCCAGCTTGTTGGGGGCCCCCAAATATGTTTGTTTACATTAAGTATTAAGTACATTATCTCATGTCATGATGTTGAATGTCAAAATGCAAGGGCCCTCAAAGAGGCCAAGCCGCCCCCCCCGGGCCCCCAAATCCCTAGTTTCGGCACTGTGAAGTTAGGACGAAGACTATGTTTAGAAGTAGATAACAAATGATAGCAGTGATATCACCAGTCTTATGGGCAAGTATGGGCCGGGCCAGACAGGTAATGAAGTGTCTTGAAATTAGGAGAATGGGAACCGTGCAACACAGGGATGGAGTTTGGGAGGCACGGTGACCTCTCTCTCTCTCTTTGAACTCTCTCAGTTTTATCTGCGGGCTGAGACTTAGTCTCTTAGAGCCCGTGAGATCAGACCTGCTGTGCCTCTCAACATCTGGAGACTGCCATAGAGCCCGATGGCCAGCAGGCCTCCGGACTGGTCCACCCTGTGGTCCGCCAGTCCGGGGCACTCGAACAGCAAATGATCTACGGTTTCCTCCACTTCCCTGCAGTGTCTGCAAAGGGTGTCGACATTCCGAGAGATCAGGCACGGTGACCTATACGGGAACGTTTTTTGTTTAGTTCTGCACGATGTTGCAATGTTGGGGGTGTGGGGGATGGGGGAATACCTTCTTGGTCCCCCCCCCGTTTTTTTTATAGCACGGGGCCCTGTTGGAAGCAGACAGCCCCCATCGTCATCAGGCCCGGCTTTAGGGCACCTATTGTTCTGTTTCTATGTTAATTTATGAGTTGCGTGTTGTTGTTTTTTTTGTATATTTTGTGTGTGTGTTAATATCTGTGCACATGTGTGTGTGTTAATATCTGTGCACATGTGTGTGTGTTAATATCTGTGCACATGTGTGTGTGTTAATATCTGTGCACATGTGTGTGTTAATATATGTGCACATGTGTGTGTTAATATCTGTGCACATGTGTGTGTTAATATCTGTGCACATGTGTGTGTTAATATCTGTGCACATGTGTGTGTGAGTGTGTTTGTGTCTTTGCACATGTGTGTGTGTGTGTGTGTGTGTGTTAGCATGCATTCGCGTATATGTGTTCGAGTGTATGAATTAAAGCAAATGGTATTGTTAGCATATCCAGTATTTAGTCAGCTCGATAATTAGCTCTTTTCCCACATCAACCGTTTTTTTTTTTTCATACCACACGCGTCACTTCAATAACGTGTGAGTACTACACCACCCACTAACTCCACACCCCCTCTCCCCCACACGCACTCCTCCTCCCAATCATTTCGATCCCTATGTAATTTCATCCCGTTGGTGCCGGTTTAATCTTTACTCATGCACATGCACATGGTATTAACGGCTGCTCACGGCGGTAGTTACTCACGTAGTGATCTGTCCGGGGCCGCAGTTTCAGCAGTTAACTGCTCTCTCACATGCACGGGGAGGGAGGTGGGGAGGGTTCTTCGTGATCAAGATTTAAAATAACCACCAATCAAAACACGATGTTGGAGATAAAAATTGAAGAGGAGGTGGGGGACGGACGGGTGAAGGTCTATTAAAGATAATGTCTTCCTCATTGTATTAAGAACAGGATAAATAATTTTATCAATTTGGAAATCGGACATATAGGAATATTTTTGAAATTTCGAATAGGTACCAGAATCGAAGAATTATTACATAATTTCCTATTTTTATCAAATTTATCAGACCTAATTGTGACCTATTTTTGAGATACCCATAAGGTAAGTTAGTTCTATGTGAGAAAAGAATGAAACAGGCGTCATATCTGAATCGGCGATTACAAAATTATTGATTTTAGTTTTGAAATCGGTAAAAAAAAAATGCAACGTCTGTACACAATGTCTATCACATGAATACTCAATGTCCCATGAATACACAATGTCCCATGAATACACAATGTCCCATCAATACACTATATGTACCATCAATACACTATATGTACCATCAATACACTATATGTACCATCAATACACAATGTCCCATCAATACACTATATGTATACTGTAACGATTTGGTAAAACTGTTTATTACACTTTCTCTCGTATTTACCTAAATTTACCTAAATGTAATGCTTTGACATATTTTCGAGTAGGTTAGCCCTTTTTCTATAATATTCATGGGTGGCTTAAGTGTTCCGAGAACCACGGGTTGAGAAGCATTGGGCCTACAAATCTCTATCAACTGGCATGTCGAGATAGGAAGTTCTGGAACATTCTTTGAATGAAATGCAAACTTTGTTTTAACGATCTGTTGTTATACGAGGCTTGTTGACGATGCGATTAAGTTAATGAGTGAGCGTCCATTTGAATTATGATTGTCGCCCCCCCCCCACCCCCCACACACATCAGTCCCCCCCCCACCCCGACCAGCCCTCTTACATGTCCGCCCACCCATTATAGTCAGCAAACGTCATCGATCTAGTCTGAGGAGTGTGTTGAAAGCACTTACTCGTGTACAAGTGTGCGAACACACGTTCTATCTGTATAAAGTCGCTAGTACACTTCAACTACATCCAGTCCAGTTGATCGTGTTAGGTTGTCTCAACCCTCGCCAAGTCTCAACCCCCCCCCCCCTTCACCCCATCACACCACCAACCCACCATCACGACTTAGTCCACTGTTCTAATTAATGCGCATGCGTCCTTTACCTTTTACGATCACCCCCTTACCCCTTCATCCTACTCTCCCCCACACCCAGCTCTAGAGATATCTACATTTCCCAGAAGACATGGCTTCCGGTGCTTGTGTTTTTTTTTTGTTATTTTGAGGAAGGGAGATGGGGTGGGGTGGGGGTGTCGGCGCATCTTCCTCTCCCACTGATGTAAACATCTACATAACCGCCTGGCTCATTAACCACGAAAACAAGTCAGTGATGGACTAGACATGGAAAACAGTTAGTCCTGGGCAATTTTTTGGGGGGACGGGGAGAGGGAGGGGGCGGGGAGAGTAAGGGAACTATTACGTAATTGATCTTAACTATAAATGTTGTTCTGTACTGTTCTGCTGTTGTTTATTTTATGTGTGTGTGTGTTTATATATATATATATATATATATATATATATATATATATATATATATATATAGCCTATACTAAAAACAATGGGAAGCATGAAAGTAACTCATTACTTCCAAATTAACTATGTTAGTTCGAATAAGATGATTAACGCCTACAGTTCATTTGTTTGAAATACATCATGTAGACTCTTTTCAGCAGAGCTTTCTGATTATACCAGGGTCATTTTACCAGGATCATTATACCACGGCCATTATACCAGGGTCATTATACCGGGACCATAATAATACCAGGGTCATTATACCAGGGTCATTATACCAGGGTCATTATACCGGGGTCATTATACCAGGGTCATTATACCAGGGCCATTATACCAGGGTCATTATACCAGGGTCATTATAAAAGGGTCATTATACCAGGGTCATTATACCAGGGTCATTATACCAGGGTCATTATACCAGCGCCATTTTTATAATAATAACTCAAATTAAATAAGTACCCCACTTAAGTCTCTTGCCCTGCCCCCCCCACACACACACCTCCGTATTTGAGTATAAGCCAGGTTCGAGTCTTTTTTTCGATTAGACATTTTGTTGTAACCAGGGAAATGATTTGGTCACCGCTATATAGAGATTTAGATCAGCGCTGTGCCTGTTCCTTTTTTTTTTTTTTGAGACCCCCCCCCCCCCCGTAATGCCTCCGCGGACATTTGTACTCCATTGTATAGTACGAATGTGGGGGAAAAAAAACGCCACGAAATTTTTCCCAGGCTGTGGGTCGATACAGAATCCACAGTCGTTTTTACATTGAAATTTGATCGTCATCAAATGACCTAGGAAGCCGTGACGTTCTTCTCTGGGTCGTTGAGGGAGGCACAGGGCATAGACTCCCATGCACATGTGTGGTTGGAGACCTTAGCGGCCCTCTTAATCACCAGATTTAATAGAATTTTTTTTATCAAATCCTGAAGGGGCCCCTTTGACGATGGGGGGGGGAGCATTGGCGGTTGCCCATCTATTAGAACGCCTCTGCTAGGAAGGATTCATTCACTACTGTTTGTTTTAATTTAACCTGGTCTGACCCCAAAACATTACTAAAATGTGATTTTTTTAAATATTTTCTCTTAAGTGCTTTTCCTCACAGGTTTTTTTTTACAAATATTCATAGCAGACGAGAGGGTAAAGAATCACGTGATCTCAGCAGACGACAGGCGGACACTCATGAAATTGTTCTCTGTTTATTTGGTTCCGTGTCGCTCGAACAGTCTCCAAAATCCACCCCCCCCCCCCTTTCCCTTTTCCCTTTCACTGGTCTTGCATAGTAAATGATTGGGTGACCAAGGGCCGACTACTCTGATCTCCCTAATGTACCATGATAATTTTGTTCGATCCCCAAAAATTCTCTCCCCTTGATCTCCGCGGTAACACTCCCAGAATTCGTCGCTGGAGTTTGTCAGTTCTTTCTTTCTCATCGTGTCCACATTTTCTCTCTCTCTCTCTCTCTCTCTCTCTCTCTCTTCTCTTCCTCTTCATGTCTTCCACTTCTCCTCCATTCCCTCTTTCTGTCTAGTAAATCTGAATTCCCTCTTATCTCGAAACTCTCAAATCTTTCCTCACTTCCGTCTAGCCCCCCACCAACTTCTCTCCCATCCCTCCCTCCCCCCTCCCCTCCTCCACCCCCCCCCTTTGTATTTTCCCCTCCTCAATACGTTTCTCCTATTCAGAACTCTTGTTCTCTATTCATATGCTGTCATGCTGTCCGGTAAAACGGCCTCAAATTCAGCATTAACACCACGTATTAAATCGCCTGACGCCGTCTGCTAATCAATGGCTGGCAGACGATATTTTTTTTTTCATTTCGAGCTCGTATTATTTCATCGCCATTTTGCGTTGCAGAGTTTTTGTGTTTTTTTTCCTCAGTTGGTCTTTTTTTTTTTATTTTCGTGTTTCATCGGGTCTCATGTAGATCCAGGGCTACTACACATCTTGTTTTTTTTTTGTTCTATTTTTTTTTGTATCAATTATCACTGGAAACTGTTCAAGACTGACCTAACTTTGCAGTTGCAATGGCACTCGAATAAATACAAAAAAAAAAGCCCAAAAAAAAAAATTTAAAAACAACGTTATGGTCTAATTATCGATCTTATAGACCCACAGACATATATAGGCCTACACACATGTATAGGCCCCTACAAACATATATAGGCCTACACACATATATAGGGAGACGAAAAAATATTGACAAATGTTGATGAATTTGAAGATAATTTTTAAGGGTTTTATGGATTTATTTAGGGGATGCTTGATTTTTCTGGAATTATTTTCCCCCCCTGTGGGGGGGTGTAGTATTGAATAAATGTAGTCCTACAACATCGCGTTGTTTTAAAACAATGTCACAGCCAGTAGTAATAACTGTCCCAATATCAAGTAAGAGATTATTCCACACCCGTATGCACGCCATATTCTGTTGTCCAGCGCCCTGAGATTGTGTGCTTCCACTTACAATATAATTCATCATTCTTTCCTTCTCTCATCCCCTTCCCCACCACCCCCCCACCCCATGTTGCATCCTAAGCCCCCCCCCCTTCCCCCGGGTCAAACATGGCTCCACAACATATATTAATATTCTCGCCTCAGAATCAGGGCTAAAAAAAATTTTTTTTTTTTGGTTTCTCCTTGTCCAGATATACAGACAAAATAAAACCCAGAAGAACTTAGGTTGCTTTGTCGTTGTCCCCTCCCCCCCCTCCTCATTCCCTTAGTGCCTCCATACATACTCCCCCCCTCTCCCCCAATGCCCAACCCATTGATCCATAGAAGAATCTTAAGACGAGGAGGAGGGGGGGCACACCATCGATTTGATCCATAAGAAAGACGAGCGAAATAATAAAAAAAAAATGGCTGAGGTGCCGACAACTGGTGGGGGGGGGGGGGGATAGATGTTTAAAAAGAAAAGTTTCGGAAGTGGGTGTGGTCGGGAGGGGGTGTGAATATGTTGGGTTTGATGAATGGGGTGAATGTGTGTGTGGGGGGGCGGGTGGTTGGGGTGGGGGTGGGGTGTCAGAGATGGTCGGGTTATCGATCTCAAAAGTATCCTCATATCGAGTAGTTCCTTACTTTTTTTTTTTTGGGTAGATCCCTTGTCGGTCACTGTGGTTTTATTGATAAATAAACTAAAAAAAATATTTAAAAATTCCTTACCGCGCCGAGATGTGTCTGGCGTGTGTACAGTGTGATAAATACGTTTGATAACACTGACTCTTGGGCTAGGGGAAACAAGATCAGTCCAGAATTCGGCATCAGTTGGCACTGCGAAATAAACTAGTTCCGCGCTTCTCAGCCGGTTATACGGGTACTTCAAAGTGGGTCACGGTGAGGGTTATGCAGAGGGGTACGGGCGACATCTCATTTTTTGAGTTTGAAGAAGGTCGCCTGTTTGATGCGTGACTCATCACACAAAAAAAACACACAGTGCCCAGGTATCGCATTAGACAGGTGAGGATATTCCGTTATGTAAAACAAGTACATTTATTAGCGACTAGTTGAAAAGCCTGCTGAAGCTGGCTGCTTGCTACCTGCGATATAATAAGAAACCCTTGCTGCGTTTAGATTTCCAGTTTTGGAATTCCCCAGACTATTTTTATCCTCCTCCCCCCCCCCCCCCGCTTGTAGTTTAGCCTGATGGAGACGAAAATTTTGGAATTCCCCAGACTATTTTTAGCCGGGATCCACACGGTCCACCGCCCGTACGGTCTACTACGTTAGACGATTATGTATTAGATAGATACTTACGTGAGAGGGGTACACGCGGACATAATTTCGCACCCTTTGGGGTACAGTAGCGGAAAAAAACAAAAGGTTGAAATCCGCAGAACTAGTTACGTTAAACTTGTTGTAAGCGGCGCGTTCCTCCACAAGATGGCGTCTACCAACAGACCAGGGCTCGACGTTGATTTATTTCATGTTATTTTGTCTTAAAGAAAAAACGTCTGTTCCTAACAAATATTTTCAGCAAGTCTATCTTCAGAGCATAACTGGTCTACCCCTCCCCCCCCCCACATCCCCTTACAAACCAATTTTCTTGGATCCACTGCATCGTGAGCCCCCTACGCCTTTCTTCTTTCTTGAGTCCATTAAAAAAAAGTGCCTATTTCCTCCAACCACCCCCCCCTCCCCCCTTTCCCCATTTTACTCAAAATTAAATCCAAGACAGAATTGCGTAATCAAAACAGAAGCGAAAATTATCGTGTTATGTGTTGAATTATGTGTGTGTGTGTGTGTGTGTGTGTGTGTGCTCATCTCTGAGCTGGTGCCAGTTATTAAGTGGAAGTGTGTACATCTCTGAGCTGGTCCCAGTTATTAAGTGGAAGTGTGTACGCTCAGGGGCCAGTCTTGACCAAAAAAAAAAATAAAATGTTATTTTTATCTCTAATCGGGTGTTTGTTGCTTCGTGCCTGACACGCCACTGTTGCTCGATAGAAATAATAAAATAAAACAATAAAATAAAACCAAATAATAATAACAAAAAAAGTGTAAAAAAAATCAATAAATCGATATGTGTCTAAATTTGATCACGGATATTTGTAGACGGCCGGACTCCTAGTGAATCCCGTCGGTTATGGAATTATTTTCAACTATGCTACTTGATGTATGAAACTTTGAACTCGTGGTTTGTATCTATCTATCTATCTTTTTTGTTTGTCTTTCTATCAAAATATCTTCATGTGGGCCTCTCTATCATTCGTATGTATCTATTTAATATTGCTAAATTTATTTATATGGTTGTCTTATTATAACAATCAAATCCTCTATTCGGCTCTCCATCGTATCTATTTCAGTATCTATATTTTATCTATCATCTGTTCATCTAACCATCTACCTGTCTCGCAATCTATTTCTGCAAGTCTAATTATCTGTGATATATATATATATATGAAAAACGTTAAATTATGCGTAGGTTTTTAGACATTTTTAAATAGGTTTCCTTATGAAAAACGTTTAATTATGTGTAGGTTTTCTGACATTTTTAAATAGGTTTCCCTATGAAATATCTAGGATTATTTTCATCATGTATAAAAGAATATTTTATCAATAATGTAAAAAAATGAAAGACGCAACTCTAAACAACACAACATAACAGTAAAATACAACAAATATGTGTCCCTACACGGGCATATTTAATTACAATAACAACAACACAAAAAGAAATAAAAAATAATGCAAGAACGTTGTATACTCCTGATTTTTAAGTAATAACATCTGTCTCTATGGAGATGACGTCAGAAATTGAATTTAAATAAAGATAGATAGATAGATAGATAGATAGATAGATAGATAGATAGATAGATAGATAGATAGATAGATAGATAGATAGATAGATAGATAGATAGATAGATAGATAGATAGATAGATAGATAGGTAGGTAGGTAGGTAGGTAGGTAAGTAGGTAGATAGATAGATAGATAGATAGATAGATAGATAGATAGATAGATAGATAGATAGATAGATAGATAGATAGATAGATAGATAGATAGATAGATAGATAGATAGATAGATAGATAGATAGATAGATAGATAGATAGGTAGGTAGGTAGGTAGGTAGGTAGGTAGGTAGGTAGGTAGGTAGGTAGGTAGGTAGATAGATAGATAGATAGATAGATAGATAGATAGATAGATAGATAGATAGATAGATAGATAGATAGATAGATAGATAGATAGATAGATAGATAGATAGATAGATAGATAGATAGATACATGCATACACAGATAGATACAAAACATTCAGTTTAGTTCAGCCGATATATGGAATACACTACCGTGTTTCAGTATATTTTTATTTAAAAGAATATCTTAGTAAGCATTTAATATGAATTTTATTTTTTTCCACTGACTGTTTTCTGTAAACTAATTGGTTCCCTCGAGAAACTGGAGATGGATCGACACAGGAAGTGGATACAAAACTTGTTTGCTTGTTTTTTAATTCTCCTATGAGTTTCTTGATAAAAGTTACTAATACAGATTTCACTAGTGGATTTCACTAATAATTAATTGATCATATTATAGTGGGTTTTAGGAAAAATAACATCTAGGTAAAGGAAACACGTGTATCTTGTCACAAACATGTTGTTTATTGATTTAGGTTGCATGTATTTTCTATCATAGATAACCTATTTTTAAACTATGTATAACCCATGTTTAACCTATGTTTAACCTATGTTTAACCTATGTATAACCTATTTATAACCTATGTTTAACCTATGTATAACCTATGTTTAAACTATGTATAACCTATGTTTAACCTATGTATGACCTATGTATAACCTATGTATAAACTATGAGTAGTAAACATGGAGCCTTTTTAAAATACTTTGTGTAGAGATTTCAGTGTTTTATTTTATATCTTTGGGAAGTCGATGGGGGGAAGGGGGGGGGGGTGGGGGTGGACATGTTGATCCAATCAGGGGAACTTCCGTCAATATTTCGCTGGATTGTTTTGACACGGGTATAGACCTTTCTCACTTGTATTCCTGCGCGTCAGCTGTCTTTATGAAAGGGTTATATTGGCGGTCGCTTTGTTTATACTTGATTAATACTTAGCTCGATTATTTTTCCTACTTTTTTTGTGTAATATATGATAAAATGACTTTAAATTTAATACCAAAATTTTATTTTTGTGATGTTGACAAGTTTTTAAAGTCACAAAATATCCCGATATCAGAGAGAGAAGTTACGAAGGGTTACAAATACTTCTTTGAGAAGTATGTCCATGACATGAAAAGTTACATTTTACACTAAAATTGTTATTTAAAGTTTTTATAATTGACGATTAGGGTTACCAGCAGGCCCGTTATATATGTACAGCCAGATACAAATGTTTGAAAAATGACAAATTAACAAAAAACATAGCCTTTTGGTCAAGGAAGCCGGACTACAATGAGTCATATTCAAAATGTCAACTTTATACATTGGTATACAATTGTACTTTTTTACTGAGTTGAAGTTGTTTGCATGTTTAACTGTTTACAGACAGCCCATTAAAATATTAAGATTAAAATGTCGAGAGCATACACTAGTGTTAGCAGCGGTGTTTAATTATAAAAATTATAACGTATAGTATTAAAAATCAGAAAAACATTGTTATAGTTTTAACATTTAAGATAATAATAAATAATCACACTGAAAAATATATTATATTTTGATTATTTGATTTTCATGATTAAAATTAAAAGAATAGCGGCAACAGAAATTTATTATTCGTAAATTCAAGTACATTAATTGGTACCGGAAGTGTAACTAGCCCCTCTAAACAAACAATTCAGTAAGGGGACTACTTTATGAGAAAGGTCTATAATATTTAAATAAGGTAAATAACAATCAATGTTGCAGAGTTTAGGGTTGGATGCATCGCGTTGTCCGGGATTCTTTTCTTGGATGGGAGGAAGTGGTATGAGGTCTAGACATATAACCAGAGGCGTACCTAGGTCGGGTGGAGGGAGGGTCCGAATTCAAAAGCATTCCGGGCCCCAGCTTGAGGGGGGCCCCAAAATTGTTTTTTTACATTAAATATTAAGTACATTATCTCATGGCATGGTGTCGAATGTCAAAATGCAGGGGCCCCCCAAAGAGGCCAAGCCCCCCCCGGGCCCCCAAATCCCTAGGTTCGGCACTGCATATAACTTGTATATGGGGTCTAGATATCAGGCCTGGATTAATCCATTAGGTAAACAAGGCACATGCCTAGGGAACCAAGCATTTGGGGGGGGGGGGGACATCACAAGTCCTAAAGAAAAATGTGTACATTGTCCCTGTAGCCTCGCGTAATTGACATGTCATTAGCAAATCGTGAATGTAATATTGAAACGCACATTATTTTACGTTGGTCCCACAACCTGGGGGTAAAATACCTCCCAGCTAGTGTGTGTGTGTGTTTTTTTTTTCTTCAAGGTATTTTAGTGAGATATTTTTTTTTTTTTTAGTTTTTTTTTTTCAGGATATTTTTGTGCTATGTCACGACAAACGCACTTTCGTTTTAGTCTTCTAGTGAAAAACAATTGTGAAAAGTGCTAATTTATCGACGTGACATTTAATGACTGTACATTTGTATAAGTACTTTAGAAGTACTTTACATTTGAAATATTCGTCGAAGCTACAAAGGAAATAACACCAGGTGTGGATTATAATGCAACTTTTGACCCGTAATCGTAAACTAAAGACTGGTCATCGATGGTGATGCCCCTGAGGTATCTCTGAATGCCAGTGGTCATTGATGGTGATGCCCCTGAGGTATCTCTGAATCCCAGTGGTCATTGATGGCGATGCACCTGAGGAATCTCTGAATGCCAGTGGTCATCGATGGCGATGCACCTGAGGTATCTCTGAATGCCATTGGTCATTGATGGCGATGCCCCAACAGTAGAAATCGCCTTGCGCATATTTTTAACATTAATGGTTACGAACTGTTCAACTGAGCTCTCTTTTTTCTTAGTTGAAACGTACAACAAATCCAAGTAGATTTACAATTAAACAAGAAAGGCCTGATTCCTTATCTCTGCTAATGATTGAGGTAAACTTGTGGGCCAAAATTAACTTTTGAAGATGTACTCAAAAACTTTGCCAGACGTAAATCTAGAAAAAAAAAAGCTTTCAAATGTAAATGTTCGCTCTCTTTGACTTTTTTATATATATTAAAAAGTGTTACATTATTTTTGTCTATTAATATTACAAAATTAATTAACTATTAATTTCAATACAGAAATATCTTATTGTAGGTTTTATATGAGTGAAAGTAATACAAAAGTATGTGTTAACAACTGTTTATCTTTTTTAGTATTTTGCATAAAATTGAACAAACCAGCGGTCAGTGGAGAATCGGGGGGCTCGGGGCAGAATGGGGCACTCGTGTGGCTTTGTGCCTAGGGCACCAAGATGGCTTAACCCGGCCCTGCTACACATATACCGTGTGTATGGGGTCTAGACATATACCCTGTATGCTGTGTGTGTCCCAAGACCACTGGGGTAAAAAGCGTTTGTGGCACACGCGGCCAGTGGCGTATCTAGCTTAACTCGCGCCCGGGGCACAACAACTTTTTAGCGCCCACCCCTAATTCGAAAACCATATAATATTATATGTAAAATATACCATTTGGCGCCTCTTTGTGAGTAGCGCCCGGGGCATGATGCCCTTCTTGCCCACCCGATCACCTCACTATGCCACTGCACGCTGTGCCATGTAAAATTGAAGCTCCATTCATGTGCCTAATATACCATAATGGTAAAATAAAATGGCGCCCTTTGCTGGTGATAAAGTTACGCCTATCTCTAGTTAAGCCCTTCCGCCCCCCCCCCCGGGCACGCCCATCAAAAGTTACGCCACTGCCCATTTCAACTACAAACAAAATTAACATCAACACAGACAATCAATGTTTTTGCTGTTTTTCTAAACGTATATTACAATTCACGTTTTTACTATTCATGATATTTCACGCACATTGTAAAGTAAAACATTTAGACCAATGACAACTCATCCCCTTCAGTGTTTACGTTTTTTGTAAATTCAGATTGTTTGAAAAAAAAAATAGAAATTCATCGGGAGCAGGGATACTACACCACCACCACCGTTGATCTCTGTTGGTGGTGCTGTTGTTGTTAGCGGTGCCGGTGGTTGTGCCTGGATTATTGATGGTCTCGGTAGCGATGGAAACAATTCTTCCTCCGCCCCCCCCCCTTTCCCCCCATTTTTTTCACCCGGTTCTTAGAGGCGTCCCCCCCTTCCCCCTCCCCTCCCGATTGCACGAGGCGCGGATTGATTGAAACCAGACAACAATTTCCCTACTGCAATAAAAGTTCCGTTTCTCACCACGCGAAGGAATGGGAAGGGGGGCGGCGGCCCGCCAGCAAGCCACGCGCGGTTCGCGAGCTCACCGTGAGTGCCAGAAAAAAAGTTGGGGATCCAACGAGCTGTCCCGCCTGAAGAAGGAAACATCCACGGATAAACGGAGAAGAGGTGTGTGTGCACCGTTTTTTGGGGGAAAACAAGGAACTCAAAAGAAGCGAAAAACGAAAAAATAAAACTTCTTGATCCACAACGTTGTATTTTTTGTGATCTTTATTTATCTTTTCTAAATTGTTCAAAATGATCCTGCTTTTGTGATTTCTCAACTCTTGGGTTTGCTGGGTGTATTTGAGTTTCTATGGATGTATACAAATTCAATGGATATTAATGAATTTCATGATACAGGAGCCATTGGAAATTCATAATTATTTTAGGTTTTCTTTCAATGTAAGTATTGTAGTTTTTTCACACAAAAAAATATATGATACAAACATGTGACTTCGGGAGTGAAATTGAACTATGAAATAAAAGAACAACACGTTTTAGTGTAAAACAACTTTTATGTGCAGATAGGATTTTAATTTAATGTTATAGGTAAGTGTTTTAGCTATTGTTGTTGTTAGTTTATTTTTTTTAATAAGATTTCAGCCTTAACTATTTGTTGTTTTTTTTTTTACATATAATTTAGTTTTTAAAGTTTAATGGATTGAATGTAAGTGAAAAGTAACTTTTCATAGAAACTTGATAGATGTGTGTTTTTATATGTGTACATACATGGACGTATCTCGAATACAGGGCAGTACTGGTTCATTTGCAAACGAAATATCCAGCATAGTTACAGACCCTCTCTCTCTTTTTTTTTAGTATGAACTCACGTCAAAACTGATAATACGATAATAACGTGCCCGCCTGTAATATCTCTAAAAGTCTCTGCCTGGGGGGCCCACAAAATACAAAACATGTGAACGGCCCTGGTGTGGTCATGACTGCTGGGGCCCTTCATTTCTCTCTTTATCTTTTCTCTAACTCTATACAAGTGTATTTACAAATGATTTGCCTATATATATATATATATATATATATATATATATATATATATATATATAGAGAGAGAGAGAGAGAGAGAGAGAGAGAGAGAGAGATCTGTAGAATTTTCTTACAAATACAGATTAAAAAAAGAGAGCTAAATTGTAAATTTGCGAAATGTAAAAAAAAGCCCGCCAAAAATGTTTACGATCTCCTATGCATGTATCAAGTGACATGTTATATGTTACCTGTATTTAATGTGTTCACAATGCCGTATCGAACTGTCTTTCTGTTCACACTGATCTGCTAAAGACTTTCAGTTCGCCACATTCTGTAGACTTCATTGTTCGGTACGGTACATCGTAAAGATTTAATTTCAAACAAAACACATTCATTCCTTGTTAATTATATATACATTTGGACATAAACGAAAAAATATATACAGTGTATATACCAACCGGCTGATAGCTAAGCTTGGGTAAAACTTGGTGTGAGCCAATCAAAATATTCTTATGACTGGAGTACTGGACAGGAACTCGGCCAATTATGATAATGTAACCTTGCCGACAAATCTTGATCAAATATTGAATTTTTTTAATTGATTATTTTTTTCATAACCATAAGTTGTGGTTTTTTTTTTCTAAATGCCTATAGGGTTTTGTTATATAGACAGTATGGAACATTGCAAAGTTGACACATTTTGAAACAATCTTTATATTTATACCACGATGTTATATCTTTGATGAACAATGTACCATTGACAAATATAATAATTAAAAAAAAACCAGTTATATACATATATAAATATATTTAGATATATTGCAGTTTTCCAAAACTAAAACACACTATGTGAAACAATAACACAGTGTGTCAAATTATAACAAAGTATGTTAAATTATAACAAAGTGTGTCAAACTATAACACGGTGTGTCAAACAATAAATAGCGCAGTGTGTCAAATCATAACAAAGTATGTCAAATTATAAAAAAGTATGTCAAATCATAACAAAGTATGTCAAATCATAACAAAGTATGTCAAATCATAACAAAGTATGTTAAACTATAACACAGTATATCACATCATTACACAGTATACATTTTATTAGACAGTGAAGTACTGACGCAGTTTAGAAATAAATACCGGTGAAGGAGAAAAGACTCAACATACCGACCAATCAGCAGAGAATCAATGAACCATACAAACATGCTGCCAACTAATTATTTAAAAAAAAACACACTATTTTATAATCCTTGAGTATTGTACTAAGCTTGTGAAGTAGTAGATTGTAGAAGAGAAGATGTTGAAGCAGCAGGCTTGGTTTGAAATAAAATATCGATACTACTTCAACAGGGGAAGAAGACTCATTAAAGTAATGCACTGCTTTAGAATCGGGCAATCGTGAACTGGGCGGTATCGATTTTGTTATTAAACATTTATAACAGCTTCAGATGTTTAATTTGTGTAGGCCTAATGGTCGGGCTAGGAGGGGTGGGGGAGGGGGGTAAGAGAAATGGACAGAGAGAGAAAATAGATCAATAGAAACACAGGTGGGGGGACGAGCAAGCAGATAGATTAGACAATTAGATAGATAGATAGATAGATAGATAGATAGATAGATAGATAGATAGATAGATAGATAGATAGATAGATAGATAGATAGATAGATAGATAGATAGATAGATAGATAGATAGATAGATAGATAGATAGATAGATAGATAGATAGATAGATAGATAGATGGGTGCAGAGAACTCTTCTGTTTAGTAAAGCTACGTTTACCCACTTCTAAAGCTAAACTTAATCAACCCACTAATTTTCCTCAATCCACCAGACACATTTGAACCTGTAACTGAAAGAGAGCAAAACGAGAAAGCTTTAAAAAAACAAAAAAAAATTGGGGGAAAACTAATTAAATCTTTTAAATTTGTTTAACTTGACAATTACACGGGGGGTTTTAAAAACTTAAATTCGTTTTCGTCTTACGTCACTGGTGTTTTTCTTTTACCGTTATGTTTTCTTTCCCTTAATTTTTATTCCTTTCTTTCTTACCTGTTGCGTTTGTGTATAAGTTGAATTGTAACAATGACTTTAGTGAATTCATGCCAGAAGAGTGTAGAGTTATAGACGGTACTACTTCATTAAGACAAGTTGATTAGCGGATAAGGAAAACGCTGGCTGTTGCACTTATTTAAAGATTTGCACTTGATGCATAATGTGCACATAGGTAGAGAAATGTGCATACGTTGGATTATGGAAGTGTATGCACTGTCACAGAAGAGATTAATGGACAGTGCACGCAAGTGTGAAGGGGGGAGCGGGGCGGACACAAGTTCACATGAGGAATGAAGAGAAATAATTAAGTGCAGTGCATACGAAAGTAAGCGCACGAACAGGGAGTATAATAATATCAAGTGCTGATTATAAAAATGGTTGACAAGCACACCAACATCTTGAAAATGATAGACAGTTGTTAATCACCGACAGGTGCTAATCACAGACAGGTGCTAATCACAGACGTATCCACATAAATAGAAGTGTGCATACATAGCAATGTTTTGTTTTCTCGGACGTACAAGTGCCAATAACAAACATCTAAACATACAATATACTTAACACAAAAAACAAACTTTAACACTAAGACAGGGGCATGACTTATACAAGTATAAAGAGTATATACAGGTATAAGAGGAGTGTTTATAACAAACAAGTGCACTTGGGCAGCAAGTGTATATTATATACACTTCATCAAGATCCAGATCTTATCCAGAAAGATGAAATGTACAAACATCATGGTCGAGTTGTGTAGAGCGCTCGACTATCGACCTGAGAGACCAGGGTTCGATCCTCGGTTAGAACCAAAGGCATTTTTTTTTCCAAGTTCTGGTAAATATTTATAAAGTATCCCTCAAGTCCACTCATCTGTGAGCCACACAATCTCTTTAAATGCCGAGGTTACAGGAAGAGATGAACACTACACTTTATCAGCCATGATACCCTCCTTTAAGAAACTTTTTTTTACCAAACAAGTGCAAAATTATTATTATTATTATTATTATTATCGCATAAAAGAAGCTAAATGAAGTTTAAAACCACAGGCGTCTCTGTTACAACAGATGAATAAGTTACGGCTTTTTTTGTCTTCTCTGATGACCCCATGACTATCTTTTCAATACATTGTTTTTTTATTCGATGTTGTATGCCCACTATTTAATTATTCATCGATCACTATGTGATTGATTTTTTTAAAACAAGATGACCAAGGGACACCGGGAGAAAATCTGCACCTAGAGAGTGTGACGGCCCGTAACGCATTTTTATTCACTCATCTTCGTGCCCCCTGCCATGGCCGTTGTAACTTGTGGGGCTGAGGGCAGACAAAGATCTTTACAAAGATTAGGTCTGTAGGAAACCCCTAAGCCATTACATTTGACATTAATGTATGTGACATGAAGGCCCTTTGACACTGAGCGCCCTAGATCAGAGGCGTACATAGGGTGGGGGAGGGGGGTTCCAAATTCGAAAGTCTCCCGGGCCCCAGCTTGAAAGGGACATAAACGAAAACAAAATATATACCATGGAGGTGTGCCCCAACATTTTTTTTACATGAAATATTAAGTACATTATCTCATGTGACGGTGTCGAATGTCAAAATGCTGAGCCCCCCCCCCCCGCAAAGAGGCCAAGCCCCTCGGGCCCACAAATTCCTAGGTTCGGCACTGCCCTAGGTGGTCACTTAGTTATCTTCTAGAACGGCACCTGCCTTAAATATTTAAAGCCAGTCTAGAGCTATGAATGTCACGTGATCAAGGTCTTCCATCAAAGTAGCCAGTCATAGTGGACACTAACAACGGTCTTTCAAAGATAATGATTTATTTCATGGATATAAGACATCAAACTTTTCCGCAATGTTCTAAAAATCCGAAAACACTCATCTAATTTTAACATATATAAAATATGTTTACGTAGTGAAATAATTATGGTGTTTATATTTTGCATAATTTCTATGTTTTTAAAAATGTTCATATATATTAAAGTAGTCTAACTAGCTTTGAATTGTCAAAACTTGGCAACTAAAGTTGCTGCCCCATTATAATGCGATAAGTGCTAAAGCTCATTTTTTTTTTATATTTCTATCTTAAAATGTATTTGGATTATACATTAACTTACCGCCAGACGCGTACCTAGGGTGGGGGGAAGGGGGGGTCTAAATTCAAAAGTCCTCTGGGGCCAATATTGAGGAAAGGGCCCCCCCCCAAAAAAAACTTTTTTTTAATAAATATTTTTTTATAATTTTTATTTATTTTTGGTCACCAGGTAAATTACCTAAATAAAAGTAGGGAGGAAGAATGGTGATTTGGGGAAAATAGAATTATCATAAAATAGAACATATATATATATAACCTCTATCGTTGAAAGGGCTCCGTTTTGCATTTTCGAATTAAATGCTCTATTGTCCCCGTTTTGTCTGTCTGTCTGTCTGTCTGTCTGTCCGTCATCACCCTGGATCTCAACAACCATAAGTCCTAGACCCATGATGTATATATTATTTTGTAGGTCTTGGCCTGCCAAGAAAACACTTTGGTCCATTTCGCGATCTGACCTCTGAGGGCCGAAAAAGGGGGCGTTTTAAGTACCGTTTTTGCTTATATTTAAAATATAAATAATAAAAGCTAATCAAAGGGGCGTAATCATTATTTATTTTTGTAACAGTTATTCAACATGATTACTTCCCTCTCTATTTATCAAAACTTGTACGCGTGGAGCAAAATCTATGACTGTAACCCGGGAAAAAAATACGGATTTCGTCCGGCGTAGCCGTAGCCGTACACGAAAATGTTCTAAAATGTCCTTTGTCCGAAACGGAAAAGACTTAAATTGCTTGTTTTATAATGTTACGAGATGTCATCGAGATTTTTTTTAAGCCCCGGTGCGGCACTCCAACTCCACCCACCAACTCCACCCACCAACCCGTTTACTTTTTTTTTAATTATATATAGGTCATGAATCTCCAACCGGTAAATAATCTGCTGACTATGTTGTCCCGTCATGAAACAGTTTCTCACGGCTGGCCAGTTATCTGGGGGTCTCCATCTGGCACTTCTGACGGGGCCTAGTGGAGTTTTAATGTGACACGGGCTTGTCAGTTCTGTCAAAACTTTGTCCGAATCAGTTGGATTATGGGGTGGGGGGGGGGGAGAGAAGTGCTTTAGAGAAATATTTAATGTCGGATGATGTGTGACGTCATGGCAGGTTGTCTGACCTGTATGCACCCGGGTCATACGCCCGACTCATGACTTCTACATGGACAGTTTGTTTTGTTTTATTACCAGCATGGAAGTGTGCTCCGTGAGTACCGGCATGGAAGTGTGCTCCGCTAGTACCGGCATAGAAGTGTGCTCCGCGAGTACCGGCATGGAAGTGTGCTCCGTGAGTACCGGCATGGAAGTGTGCTCCGCGAGTACCTGCATGGAAGTGCGCTCCGCGAGTACCGGCATGGAAGTGTGCTCCGCGAGTACCGGCATGGACGTGTGCTCCGCGAGTACCGGCATGGAAGTGTGCTCCGCGAGTACCGGCATGGAAGTTTGCTCCGCGCGAGTACCAAGTAAGTGGGGTGGTTGGTCCTGTGGTAAAGCGCTCGACTTTTGACCTGATTCGATCTCCGGTAAGGACCAGTGGATATTTCAGGTCATGGTTAAAGTCCCCCGCTATAACCCACCCCCTTCCCGTGATGCCTCCAATGATCCAGGCACACACTACCAGGTTTACCAGATGCAATCCATATTATTGAATAATCGATTTGTCGTTACGACGTAGAGTTGACACAGAGTCATGTGCTCCCATTGTGAATGTGGTAATGTGTAGAACACTTACTGTACAATAAGTTTACGGAATAATGTTTAATGTGTTTGTGCAGGTGAGTGACGTAATGTTCACTTTATCCCTAAATGGTCATGGGGGCAGATGAAGTGTAGATTGCATCTGTTGACGCGGCCACGGTAAAAGAATGAGTTGTGTGGTCAGTCGCCTAAAGTTAGGTACCCATTTAATGCTGGCTTGGCTTTGGGAGGTGGGGGAGGGGGGGCGACTTTCAACCAACTTTTTCAGCAACCAAGGATCGAACCCGGTACCATCATGCCGACAGTAAACCCTCATTTGACTTTTAAACAAATGATTTACTGATTCGGAGTAAGAACGAATTATGACTGGAGATATGTTGCACTACCAGTAGATAAACTCTAAAACGTCAGTTACTACCAACAACATTTAATAAGATTTTTTTTAGTTTTAATGTGTACATGTAATTGTCATTCATTCATTCGGCATTATAAACACACGTCAGATTTCAATAAGGTCACATTTGTAATAAAACTATAACTAAACATTGAATCTGATGGCTACGTTTCCTGTTAAGAGTTTCATTAATTCATTCACACTATGAATAAAAGAGGGGAATATTAAAAAAAAAAAAAAGAAATTCGGCAAATCGCTGAATATAACGATAGAAAACGAGAACGTTTACGAGATTTGACGAAGCGGAAAAAGGAATGCCAGAATGAAACGAGGATAGTTTTTATTATCGATAAGATCTTAGGACAGCTAAAACAGAGCTAGGAGTACTCCAGCAGAAACTAATACAAGTGATCTGATCACTTTCCCCTGAACGAAAGTAACATATTCTGCTCTGGGTGGGGCGCGTATTATACCCACCAGGGGTGTGTCCAGAACCTTTTTGTTTTTTTTTAAATAAGATAAATAAATAAACAGTTTGACTCTAGCCACTGACTTGGATGGTGTCCACTGTTGTCAATGTTGGATCGCCAACTCAGTCCAGATATCTTCCCATGGACAGTGGTATCTCTATAACATTGGGAAGAGGTGTCACGTTTTCTTAACCACTCCTGGAACATTTCATAGTAGGTGTGTGTGTGTGTGTTTGTGTAAAAGTGTGTGTGTAGTGGGGTTTGTTATGTGTGTGTAAGTGTGAAAGTGTGTGCATTGCATTTGTTTAATAATTATTCTTATTTGCTCAAATGCATGATAGTTCTTGATACGTAGCTTAGGGTTTTACGTCATCTGATTCGACATGCATTTGTAATGGCAACTAGAGGCCACTTATCGAGTGGATGGGGTCCAGTGTGGTCGTCTAGTTAGCCAGTGCCTTGGAACGGCTCTGCGCCACACACACACACACACACACACACACACTCACACACACACACACACACACACACAAGCAAGCGAATTAAAAAGAACGCTTAGACTTGCAAATAAACTGTAGGTCACACTATCTAGGGTCTTTGTAAATGATATTTTATTTTATCACGAACAAAACACACACTGTATAATATATATATATATATATATATATATATATATATATATACACACACACACACACAAACATACAAGGCTACGGAAATGATGAAATGTCCGTGTTGGACATGGCAGAAATGGAGGATATCATCAATAGCCAGTCCGCGAGGCTTCAAAAATATAAAACTACAAAAACTACAAACCATGGTCATACGAGGAGCGATAACTCTGTTCTTTCATACAACCATTACATTTCCCGCCCAGCTTTTAATCTTTATTTTGTTTTTAATTAAATTTGTCGTCTGCTCGCCTGGAACCAGAAATCATTTTGTTAATTGCCGCATGTGAGGCAGCTGTAGGCCATGACAGTTAATCGCAGCCACATCACCCCCCCACACACACACAAACACACAAACACAAACACCCACTGCCACCACATACTTGTTATGATGGGGGGGGGCAGGATTGTGGTATTTAGTTTTAAAGAAATATTTGTTAGGAGGGGGTGATAGGGTGGAAAGATAACTCCATTTTAGACTCTAGAAAAAATTAACCCCTTCCTCATTTCGTTGCATCAAGGTATCATTAAAGATATGAAATATGAAAACTGTGATTTTGATTATGTGATAGAAAATTAGACTCAACTTTTAGAAAAAAAATTATTTCTTTCTTAGTCTAGTATATATGCCAGATTTCTGTGTTCCAATGAGCCCAATCATCAGTGTTTGGTCGTTTATTTCAATACTCAGAGCTTGATTAGAATTTTTTTTTTTTTGCATGTTTTGATAAGCACTAGTTCTAGGATTTGAACCGTACGCCTTGCATGTCCTATATTGACTACTTCTCTCAACACCAGCATACTACGAGTGATAATTAATGAGAGCATGTGAAAATGAGGCAAAAGATGCAATAAAGAGGATTTCATGTCAATGTTGAACTGGGAACTCATTCATTGAGGGCATAGAGTGAAATAAAACCGTGATAATTAAATAAAGGAAGAGAAGTGCAGAGAACAAACAAAAGAGGGAAAAGAAAAATAATAATTTGAATTGGAAATAGAGAGCATGGGGGATGTGGGGATGTGAGGAGGGGGAGGAATAAATAAACTTAAATGCCAGAGTCAACATATTCAACCTTGTTCTCTCCCCTTATCGCTGTGAACAATTTCTTAATAGAGAGAGCAAAAAAACAAAAACAACAAAAACAATTAAGACCGTCTGATAATGAAATTGATAAGCTTCTTTGTTTTTAGTTATATTCATCTCACATCTCTTTATCTCAAAACGTGTTTCTCTTCCCTCCCTCCGTCCCTCCCTCCCTTCTCCCTCCCTCCCTCCCTCCCTCCCTCTCTCTCTCTCTCTCATTCTCTCTCTCTTTCTCTCACTCTTTCTCAATCTCTCTTTCTCGTACAGAGAAAAAAATCATACGCCTACACATTCGTATCCATTGTTGCCTTTTCTGCACTGACCTCTCCCCCTACCCCCCCCCCACACACACACCGCTCATCCTACGCCCCCTCTCACTGCCTAGAACGTCCTAACTGTCTCCATGGTTGGTTGGCTGTTGTAGATTTTATTCTTTCCTCAGATGGCAGTTCGAAACATACCACAAAGCAGGGTTCGATTTACCGCCGGGGTTGCCGGGGTTATCCCCGGCACTGCGACCTGTCATCCCCGGCTCTGCTTTAGCTAATTTCATCCCAGCCGGGGATGAAACCATAGACATTTATCCCCGGCTCTGCAAAAAAATGTTTTTCATCCCCGGCACTGGTTTTTTTTCTTAAATCGAGCACTGACCACAAAGTACGGCGAGACACACTCTGCGCCATTAAAATATGAACAGAATACAACTTGTGATCATAGATGTGCGCTACATTATTAAATGTAAACATGTTTACAAAATTAATGCGGGAAAATATTTTCTTCTGCTGTATGTTTATTTACGTTGTTTAGTTTTTTTTATTTACAGTTATCTGTGAGTTGTCGTCCCTTTTTTTGAAAGATAAACATCCCACAAACTAAACGAGTTGCTACTAAACATCCAACAAACTAAACGAGTTGCTACTAAACATCCAACAAACTAAACGAGTTGATACTAAACATCCAACAAACTAAACGAGTTGCTACTAATAGCACTGGCATCAGGGGTGTTTCTTATGATGGATAGGCAAGCTAGACGACTGATAGGGCCTTGACACTATCATATGGGCCCCCTTCCGGTATTAATACCAATCACATGTTGAGCCAAGAGGGCCCCTACGTGTCCTTTAATCCTAGGGTCCCTAATAAGCCTATGTCTGGAAGTCAATACCTAAAGCAAGCACTCACACCCCCCCCCACACCGACCTAAAAACGGTTTTGTATAGCAGATGCCTTGGGCCGATTTCTATTTTCATTTATTGTATTTGTCTTCTAAAAATTCGTATCATGATATATCATGCTTTCTGTAACAAACGAAGGGAATTCAAAGGAAAGGAAAAAAGAATTACCGATATCAATTTAAAAAAATAAAAAAGTAAATAGAGAAAATAAAAGTAGAGCAACCAGGGGCGGTCTTGGGCATGTGCAAACTGAGCACCTGTCAGATGCCTTAGGCATGTCAACTGTGCACCTTCCCGGGGCCGCTAAGAGACTAGAACCCGCTCTTGAAGCAACAATAATGGCTGTTAAGTTTAAGTTACTGAATGGTGTGTGGGTGTGTTTCCTGTGGCATAACTGTTTGAGTTGTAAACCTCAACCTCTATCCTGCTGCACAACGTAAACCTTTGTTTAAAGTAAACCTTTGTTTAGAGATACACTCAAAGTCCAAAACATTCAACCCGACAATGGGTGTAGGTATTTAAAGTCTCGCCCTCACCCTCGGGCAACGTCAAACGATTCCCAAAAGAACATTATTCTGCCCAAAAAAATTTTTTTTTTCTGTTCCCCCCTTTTTTTTTTTAATCGCTCAATTTACGAGCGGTCTTCTCGGTTCTAGCTTCCGGCGACCTTCAAATGAATGACCTTGAATGGCAGTGACAAGCTAGGTCTCTCTGGGATTGAAAATGGCTGGTAGGGAAAAATCACTTTGGATTTCAGCTGAAAAGTTGGGGTTACTTTTTTTGGTTTTTTTCTCATTTCCCTAGGCGCTTGTCAGGAATAGTTTTAAGACTGGCTTTTACCGAGCTCTGTTGGGGCATTTTATTTAAGGGGCAGTCATAGGTATCTGTCTTGTGGGCGAACACAGATGGTAGTGTCTGTAGAGGGGATAAGAGAGGATCAAGACTTTGTTTTTCTTATCTTTTAGAAATGGAAGTTAACGTAATTGTCAACTGCCGGACTGATGTATCATCAACAACTGACGGAGCGTTTTCGGTTCGTACCTGCGGATAATTAACGGAGCGTTTTCGGTTTGTACCTTCGGATATTTAAAATAAACAAATTATATCGTATTTGATTTTAAAGATAAAAAAGACAGCAATTAAAAAAAAAACCCAGTGAAAGTGGAGAGACCAACAGACAAAGATATAGATGACACACATGGAATGGGGAATTGAAAGTCAGATACAGTTTGTTTATTTAAATTTTCAACATTTAATCTTACTGTTTACTTCTTTCTCATTAGCCACGTATGTTATTGTTTACTAAAGGGGCGGATGCTAAACATTTGGGGAGAGGGGGAGGGCTATGTGTTAAAGTTGCCCTACTTGACGAATAACAGACGAGAGATAACTTTGGCTTCTTTCTGAGATAGTTTCACCCACCGATGGGGAGGAGGGGAGGGAAAAAGGGGGGGGGGCTGCAAGTGAAAGGTAAAGGTCAGCTAGAGTTGGGTCGTTCAGTCAGCGATAGCCCCCCCCCCCCCGAGCAGGGTCAAACAACCAGCGCTTGGCCATTTCACGACCTCCGCTGACCGCGAAGTAGCCTCCGGGGAGTCCCATGGAAATTTTTTTAAAACAGTAACAGAGTCGGTCCTGAGAATGGAAAGGTAAAACCCCAATCCATTGGTAAACAAAAAGAAACATTGCTAAAGTTTACCGTAAAGTTTACTCCACGTGGGGGTCGATTCTGAACTTTACAAAGTAATCTTTACATTAAGTAAGTATTCAAAAATAACAAAAAATGTGAAGCATAGAATTGCTCCAACCGAAAAAAAAATGAAATCTGGAACTTTGCGCTGCAATATAACAGTGTGCAACTGACATCTGTGTGAAGTGTATCCGGATGCGTAAATTCAACATAAACATCTGAATAAATATTGGGCATATTTACCAATGCTGGGACGATACCGACATTTTTTTTATCCGATACCATTACGACTCCTCTAAACAAAAGACCTTGATTCGATTCCACGTTACGAGATATGGAACTTATTTAATCGTAAGCTTGAAAATAGGCTAGCAATGGGAGGGGAACGTGTCGAATGAGAAATCCATCATTGGGTTTAAAACAACCGATTCAAAAAACGCAATAAAAGTTCTCATAGTCCTACTCTTTATTTATTTTCCAATGAATCGTCCCATAACTAATATTTAAATGCATGTATGATTTACTTTCATTGTCTTATTACTGACCTACGAGCCTCCTCATTTCTACTCCCTTCCCTCCAACCCTATTGCTAAATGTATTAATGCATCTGGCACTTAACAGAGTACACGTTTTTCTTGGGGCCGAAATACACGACCATAAAGTGCTCATGACATGTGCTCAAAATATGTCGAGTACAAACTCTCGTTACTGCTGCGTGCCCACCACAAACACGCACTGACCGTTGGTCTCATAGCTCTATACCAAAAAACGACGAAAATACTTTCTTTTTTAAATGTTTGGTTGCAAAGTTTTTTGCGCTCGCTGCTTGTGTGACATCTTTAACTCACCTAACCTCCACCTCTCTTACCCCCCCCCCGCCTCCCCACCCCACATAGTTTGAACCTCTCAGTAGGTAAGAATTGAAGACGGAAATGAACAGATGAAGTAGAGGGTGTGTGTGTGGGGGGGGGAGGGGCAAGCTATATGCAGGTAATAGGCAAGGGATGGGGAATATGTGTGTGTATGCTTGATGAGTAGGGGGTGGGGGGGGTGAAGAGAACAGGAGTCACCAGGGACACTGCACGTGCACTCACTATTAAATCCCAGGTCCCTCTATGCCTGTAATACTCACGTCTGCGGAGGTAAGGGTATAATTTAACAGGCCCCAGTGAATGAAATGAGCAGCAGACGAGACGGTGCCAGGCGCGAGGAGTTCCATAACTGTATACGTTAGGGCAAATGGTTTTGGAATTTTTTGTTCTCCTGAGTTCTATTACTTATACAGGGGCGTGGAAATAGTGTACAGAGGGCTGCAACGTTTGTATTGGGGATAGAGAAAGAGAGAGAGTGAGAGAGGGGGCGAGAGGGGGAGAGAGGGAGAGAGAGAGAGTAATCAATATATTTAATTACTCCCTGATCAATTATTGTTAAATTTCAATGACTTTGAGATTAAAGATTTCCTTTTTGTATTTCATTTATTTTTTTCTTGTCTTTCCTGTAAACCCCCGGATGTCATTTACATTTTTGAGGTCTGACGTCTGTGTGTTGACATTTTCTTAAACTCTTTATTTCCATTGGCGGAGCGGGATTTCCCGTGAGACCGTCACAAATGACGTGTTGCTGTAAGACTTGTTTAGCTAGTACATTTTAGTTTATTCGTTAAAAGTCTTAAACTAATGACGTTGACAACGACGTCACTTTCTTTGCAAAAAAAAAAAGATCATCATCTTATTGGCAGGTCAACTTCCTGACATTTCATCACCCATCGTTGTAGGTTATGCGCATGTTTGCGCTCGCGCTCTTGGTGTGGATAGGTTTGCTAATGTATTTTTACCTGTACAATAAATTGCTATAAACAATAAGTTGTTTAACAATATATTGTAATCAGCGCCTAAAGCAAAATAATATAAAAAAAAAAGAGCTATGTTGTTTTTTAACTGCTCAAGCTGGTAAGCCACATAGACGCTACTTTTAAAAATTTGTTATAATTAGTATCAACACGAAGTCATCAGTCAAGTCGATAAATGTAATGCCCTCCCCCCCCCCTTCCCCCCATGTTACTCATTATTGTATCTATTGGATGATTTATTTTTTGTAGTTTACTCATTAGATTCCCTCCACCCCCCCCCCTTTACCAAGATGACATAGCTAAACATAAACCAAATAAAATTACTGGAGACTATCAGTCAGCTTAAATATTTACAAGGATAGATAGATAGGTAGATAGATAGATAGAGATAGATAGATAGATAGATATATAGATAGATAGATAGATAGATAGATAGATAGATAGATAGATAGATAGATAGATAGATAGATAGATAGATAGATAGATAGATAGATAGATAGATAGATAGATAGATAGATAGATAGATAGAGCACGAGGGCTTGTGTTAATGTTTCATTATGTGTCTAACGAGTGTTGCTCACGTGAGCAGCACATAACACAGCAGATAACACAATATGTAACACAACATTACACTAACGGTCATTGTGTGCTCACCCCCGCCGTCTTCGTCTACCTGCCACACGCGTGCTGTTAAACCCGTGAGAAACAAAGGATCAGCACTTTACTTACATCGTACACACACACACACACACCCGGCGCGCGCTAGTCTGTGCGTACGTACTCACGCTCACACGCATGTACATGTACATCTGTTAGAGTAGGCTCAGGCTGTACATGGCCCGACCAGGGGCCTGGAACACATTAACCTTTTGGCCTAACCCAATTTGCATTGTTTGGTTTAGCCTCTATGCCCTCAGCCCAACTAAACTGGCAGCTCTCGAGACGTGGCAAAACAAAATAATAAAATCAAAAGATAACACCCCTAGCGTTATTTATTTGACTTTCTCTACAAAAGAGCAATAAAACAAAGTAAATTAATTGACTTATGAAGCAATTACTTGTGAAGTAAATTTAGTTAGAAATTATTTCGGAAAGTTCCTTGTAAGTAGCAGTTAATGCGGTGGAAAGGTGTTGTTTTTTTTAATAAGTTAATATGTAAAACAATACAATATATCCAGCCGCGCATTTCCGATACTTTTGGTCTTTGACTTTGATTGTTAACTTATGTGTTTCTCTCTCTCTCTCTCTCTCTCTCTCTCTCTCTCTCTGTGTGTGTGTGTGTGTGTGTGTGTGTGTGTGTGTGTGTGTCAGAGAGAGATAGAGAGAAGAGATCATTAACTACATATATTGAGGTCAACAGTACGATTGGCTTTATCAGGCCCCGAATATAAATAAAAAATTAAACAGCCAAAACCAAAAACCTACTGAATAGGCGTATAAGTCTTTTTTTTTTTTTTTGGTTTGGTTCAATTGGTTTATTTAGGTTTGGACCTCATTAAATAAATTAAAACAATATCAGCGAAATCATGAAGAAAAAAAAACACATTAGAAAAACTGGAAAGTTGGCAACTTAAATTTCATCGTAAACACAAAAGTGGGTAATTTAAAACCACAGAGGTGTTGTTCATTAGGGTCGGCCCACCTCTGTCAACGCCTTCGAGAGTTTCTTTTGTTTATTTTTTTTTTTGTATTCTTCGTTTGCGCTAATGATTGGTCGATGACATGAATTAAAAAAAAAACCAAGAACCGCCTTCTGGAAAAAACATTAACAAGGACAAGAATAGTCTCTACGTCTGGTGACATGCCAGGATTTTATTTTATTTCTTTAAAGTTTTAAGAAGCCATTTTTTTTTTGCATTATTTGTCCGTTAACTTTAAACCAAGGTCTCTGTAGCCAAATTAAACAGACGAAATCACTTTAGACTTATTTCATGGGGTCTTAATTGTATTATGAACAGACTCGTTTTAGGTTTCAAGTAGAAATAGGAACTTTCTTTCATAGGTTTGTTGGGCCCATAGATCACCGTACCTACTGTTTCTAGTGTATCTACTGTGCCCACTGTTCCAAATGTGCCGACTGTGTCTACAGTTCCTAAAGTGCCTACTGTTACTATTATGCCTACTATTCATAATTTTCCTACTGTACCAACTGTTCCTAATGTGCCTACTGTATATACTGTGCCGAATGTGCCTACTGTTCCTACTGTTCCTAATGTTCCTACTGTATATACTGTGCCGAATGTGCCTACTGTTCCTATTGTGCCTAATGTATATACCTTGCCTAATGTGCCCACTGTTCCTACTGTGCCTACTGTTCCTAATGTGCCTACTGTTCCCAATGTGCCTAATGTTTGGTGGAGGCAATCTTGAATATGAAGCATTGTAAATATGTGGTGAACGAGAAGGGGGTTATAGTTAACCCCTCCCTCCTGCGGCACATGTCATATTTTTTTTTCGAATGTTACATTCTGACATCGAGACTTTGAAATCTGTGGTGGACATTAAAAACAAAAATCTCTTCCCGTCTGGGCCTTGCGTCTCCCAAAGCTGGCACTGATTTATATTAGCCGTGATTTTATTGCAATGGTTCCAGACATGAGCTTTTGCCTTGGGGGGGGGGGCCCTCCCAAATATATCTAACGTCTCAGCCTAGTGCCCCCCCCCATGACAACGGCACTGACCGGAGTAGACCAAATAGTATGACTCATTTCGACACGCCCCAAAGCATGACGCTAATATTTGAATGTGTATTGTTGTCTTGTGATCTATCATCATAGATCGATAACTGATCAGAGATTTCGTTCCCTTGATTCTCTTGAGCTCATGTAGCAGCACATCAGACAGATTCGCAAGTAAATGTTGGAATTTTTTAACAGCGATTATTTCACAAGTTTGCAGCAAAATTTTACCCTCCTACAAAATTTATAATAATAATACAATCATCTCTAACCTATCCAGTTTTTCTATAATAACCTGCTCTTGAAAACAGACAGCGTCCCGTTTTGCAGCCATTCGCACTTCTCAGAAATTAATCTTAAGACAATTATTCTCATTTATCTCTCTCTCTCTCTCTCTCTCTCCCTCTCTCTCTCTCTCCCTCTCTCTCCCTCTCCCCCTCTCTCTCTCTCTCTCGTTTCTTCTTGTATTGACGTTCTACAGTTTTTAATTAAAACAGAGCGAGAAAGAAATAGTTTATATAAACTGTTCTCGTATTGAATCATCTCATTTACAGATTCTTATATCCCCCCCCCCAACCTAAATTTTTCTAGTGTTTTTTTTTCTCTCTCTCCCCCCCCCCCCCCCCCAAATTGTATATTCACAGGTGTCATTAAAATAAATCTGTCTCATGGTGTAAATGTTTTGTCGTTAGCTTTGAACCGGTTGCAACTTTATTTTTATTGATCTGCTTTTATTTAATCATTGAATGTGAACCATATTCTACATTGGCTACGGCTCTGGTCTGTTTCTCGGTAACGTATACATAATACGTGGTCAAGTGTCCATGGAATACCAAAATCTATACATAATACGTGGTCAAGTGTCCACGGAATACCCAATGCTCTAAACTATATCGCGTATTCTTACTTCTAATCTCTAAGTTCAATGACAACAAATGAAACAAATGCGTAAAGCTTTTTCGGCGTTACCAGTGTGTAAGTTCCGCTTACACGATACAGATGCGCAATGCTATTGATCTGGTTGCCATGCACGTAGCAGTTCCAGCGATGTCAATGTTTTGAAATGACTTTAAAAGTCATATTTTGCTCTACCTCTGTAATTCTGAATAAGGAACTGAAGAAACCTATGATTAATGAATTTTTCAATGTGTATACGTCATGTTTACGTTAAGTAATTCAGAGCTTACTGCTAATGGTGATCTACTATAGTAATATGATTTTATGTGACACTAATGCTTTAATTCTATTGTATCTATACCAAAGAATAATGTAGTCGTCTATAAAAACTCTATATGATCAATAATATCGCCAGAGGCGGAATAGGGTTGGTTTGGGCGATAGACGCACATTGCAACATATGGCCTTTTAAAAAATATACAGATTAACATCAAAATAAGCTATACCACGAGTCGGAAACCTTGTGAGATGGAAGAGTTTAAGTTAATTTACGATTTTCTCAGTTTTTAAAGAGCCACTCAAATTGTTCTTTCAATATTATGGTATTTGGTATTTGATTAGAAATAGGTATAAAAAATAATAGCAATATTATAATTTTTTGTGCATTGAACTGGAAGGCGGCAATTTGACATCGAAAGAGCCGTAGGTTACCGACCCCTGAGCTATACAATGGTTAACTGAGGTGTTTTGATGGACTGTTCTGAGTCATACTCAATTTTGAGCCCAACACTGAGTTTTATCAATGCGTTTCTTTGATGTCAAAACAGCTAGCTACCCGGCAACAAGATGCTAGAGCTATAAGTTTAAAAAGTTTTGTTTGAGCAATCTGATTGGATTAAAAAAAAAACAATTCACTGCGACACTTGAAAAGTGGGAAACATCAAGGCGCGGTCTTGTAACGTTGAAAAGCTTTACCTTGTCTCATGATCGTTTATAATGAATACATCAATGTAACACAATAGAGAAAAACAAAAACATGCTCCCTCCAAACCCATCCACTTGAAAGGAGCAGGTATAGGCTACGCCTCTGATAAGGGGGTGGGGTATGGGGGAGGAGGGGATACAGATATTCCCCCCAGTGTTAAGACAGAAGATGTGAAGGTTATTCTTAGCACCTGCCTCCTTACCACATTCAGAGTTAATACTAACCAAGGTGGTGCTCACACTATCGCACACGACTCATATGCACGTGCCTTGTAACTTACTCAATAAAACCCCTGGACGGTGGATATGAGAGTCTAACGTGGGGCAAATACAAAGGGCGGGGGCGAAGATAAAAAAAAAAAAAAGAGAGGTGTGTGTGGGGGGGGGGGGAGAAAAAGAGAAAAATGGAAAAGGGGAGGTGGGGAGGAGGGGGGGGGGGGGGGGGGAGAAGAGGAAAGGGTGGGGGGGAGGTAGGTGTTAGTGGTGGTGTGAAGGAGGGGACCCCCCCCCCCAACCCGTCCTCCCCCCACACCCGATGGATACTTCAGTGTCACATCGTATTAATGTCAGTGGGGGGGGAACCCCCCCCCCTACACCCCGACCCTCAAGGCAACAGGTAAAAGAAAGAAAAATCTCAAAGGATAAATCCATTAAGGTGTAGTGTAACTCATGAGAGGAATACAAGGGGGAGAGTTTGGGGGGGGGGGGGGGGGGGAAACTGTTATGTAATGTTAGAGTTGGGGGGAAAACAAGTCTGCATGCAACAACAGCAGGAAAGAATTGGGTTAGGTAGGGGGTGGGGGAAGGATAAAGAAGGAGGGTCGTGGTTTTTTTTTTTATTTTACTGCCACAAATAACCTCCAAGACGTTCAAGGTTAATTAGCATCAAAAGGTCACACCTGGGAAATTCCGTTAAATTTTTTTTTTTTTGCAGAATCCCTCTCATTGTGACTTATCTCCCTTCATTGTCTTAACTCTTTCTGCCTGCAGAACTTAAAGACTTGATTTTATGTGCCCGGGCTGTCTGTTTACTACATCGTCACGTGGGTGCTTAACTAACACCTGAGATTTACCTGGTAATTACGTCATATTGTCGGATGAGATGTCGTCCCCCGTCCCCCATCTTTTAGTTAGACATGGACACATTCTTCATTTAGAAATATGTTCTTTTACTAAGTAAATATATATATATATATATATATATATATATATATATATATATATATATATAATGAATTAAATGGATATTTTAGTAATACTGGTAGGTGGGGGGGGGGGGGTGATGATCCCACGGCGCCTAAACAAGACTTACGTGTGGGCGAAGTCCGTTACAAAAGCGCTCTGTGACAGGGAAGGGGCCAACAATAGAGTTGACATACGTTTTCATTGAATATGGAGCTACAGCACGAGAAAAACACGTGTTTGGCATTGGTGTGGATTAAAAAAAAATATCCGTATCGGTAAAAATGTTGGGGGAAAATATCGGTAATCGGATTATCGGTAAAATAACGCTCAACGTCCAATCCCACCACCCCCGTGCATGTACTTAGCATTTCCCCCCACCCCACCCCCTCACATTCTCCAGTACGGGTATTTCTCAACCAGAAAAAAAATCCTGGCAAACCTAGTTAAATGATTTATTTTTGTTTCCTTGTCCAATTTCACTTTTGATCTAAAGCAGACATTTTAAATAAGAAAGTTGTCTCGTTAACCATCTCCACACCCATTCCTCCCTGCCGCCCCCCCCCCCCACACACACACCCCACCTCTACTGCTCATTAAATAGAATCATGTAATTGCACACGAATAATGACCCGTGAGTTATGCCCGAGGTGGTGTACAAAAAAAAAAAAGAGAGAGAGAGAACAACTTCCCGCCATTAATTAAGACGTAGCAGAAAGGAGGGAAGGCACACCTACCAAAGGCACACAACTCAATGCAGTTTTCTGTGTACCGCAACTTCTTGGCAAATGATAATAATCTATATCCAAGAACAATTAATTATTTATGTACGTCTAGTTATTATGTTATTACTGGAGAATAACAATTGCATCCTATTATAAATATTCATGAGTTTGTGGAATGGTATTTCATCACTCAGTAGTTCGGAAGACATGAAGTAATTAGGCTATTTAGTTGGTTTGTTTCTTCTAGGGTGTATGCTATGGGTGGGGGTGTGTGGGGGGTCAACTGAAAGGTTAAGGAAGAATAAGGTTGTGAAAGATAAAGAATTCAAGTGACGAAAACAAATTCAATTCAATGACGGTATTCCGTGATGGTATTCAGTGATGGTATTCAATGATGGTAACGAGCTACGGAATTCATTGTATATCAAATCGTGGTATTTAGTGATGGCATTTAATGATGATATAAAAAGATTGTATAAAATGATGGCATTTAATGACGGAGAAAGACCTTAAAGCCATATGAGTGAGAGAGTGGAGTAAGAAGACCATGGATTGGGGAAAAGTGGAGAAGAGTAGATTGGCAGGCCAGAGCCCTAAATGGGCTGTAGAGCCAAAGGAATAAGAAGATTGAATGACGGTATTCAGTGATTGTATTCTATGATGGTATTCAATGAAGATATCAAATGATGGTATGCAATGATGATATTACTGATCTTTTTCTTTCCTTAATTCTCCCTTTTGTATTGACACTGTCGTCTGCTGGAATTTTTTTTTTTAATTTATCTACTTCATTTCTTGTTGATTTCCAACAAATCTGTGTTAATTTAACTTCCTGTTTCGTTGATTCTCTGCTTATTAAGAACTGTGTGTGTATGTATTGTGTTTAGTATGTTCAACTATTGATTTGTTTATATGTTAGATTCGCATACACATACCTAAACACACACAAACACATTCAAGTAAACTTAAACCTAAACAAACACACTGACCTAAACGCAAGCTTACACACAGAAAGAGCAGCAATATGAAGCCTCCTATATACAAAACTTGTAAACACACCAACCACACATAAATATGCCCCCTCTAGAACCATGTACACACCAATGTGTTTGAACAACAACACATATCCACACAAAAAATAGTTCACTTATTAAAATATCAACTCATATTTCAAATAACAGAAAAATTTGATCAGTTTTTTTTTCTTCTCTTTTGGTTTATAAAAAAAAAAACCAGAAATATAGAAATTCATTCATTCAAGTTTTAAAATTAAACAAAAAAAAAAGGCAAAGATATGTCTGAAACGAAAATGTGTGTATGTGAATGTGTGCGTGTGAATGCGTTTGTTTGTTTTTTGTAACAAAAAGCAAAAATTCAAACATTTCAGTGAAAATTTCATCTTGAGTTCCAGAATATATTTTTTTTATCTTAAACAGAGATCAGTGAAGACTTAGTAAGAAATCTTTCCCGGGGGATAATTAAGATGCGTATCATGATGGATCTGAAACGGAGGGGGATGCAGGGGGTGAGAGGGGGGGAGGGGTGAAGTTGCGGAACTGAGTAGACGCTTTAGTGTGACGTGAGCAGGTTACAGAAGTTCCCGGTAGATGGGTGGAAGGGGGGGTGGGGGTGAGGAAGGAGATATGTCAAGTGGAATAAATGAAGAAATCTTTATGTGGTTTTGATTTTTTTTTTTGTTAAAATAGATCTGGTGCTGTAGACGAAATAACATTGGATGAACGAAAGAAGAAAAAGAAAACGTTTGTTTAGATTGGAAGCAAACAATTCATCACATACAAAATGTCACATATGTGTGTGTGTGTGTAGATATGTATGACTATCTTACATGTTGCATATCAGTCAGATGGTAAGTTCAATACCAGTGGAGTGACACGAGTCAAAACGAAAAATGAATCACAAAGTCACGCTGTGCATCTATCAATGTTGTCACACACACACACCCACAGACACATACACACAGATTACAAGCACGCACACATGAATTTATATACATTTACATATTTTGATATTTTTATGCGCGCTCATAGTTTAACTCACTTCCGGTTTTAAGTCGTCTGCTATTCGACAAAACAACTGACAACCTACCCCATGGATGTATCTTTGGTTGACTGTGCTCAGAAATAATCTACGCACTGATATATATATATATATATATATATATATATATATATATATATATATATATATACCTATAAGAGGCATTTGCTGTCTGTCTGTCTGTCTGTTCCCTTATAACTCAAGATCCAGACAACCAAATAATGTGAAATTTGTTACACATACACATAATTACATGGGGTAGGTTATAGGACAGGTTTCGTTTCATCTCGATGGGTAGTTTAATTGTAATTATTTTTTTTTTATTTTAGTATTTTACTATATTAAAGTAACCTCGACGGCGCCATAAATAAAATCCTCTGTGACGTCATTTCCCGATTCGAATAGAACTTGCGCGCTGGTGCTGTATTGTGCCTTTGTGATGCAAAGAATTGTTGTTGTTTTTTCATGCTCTCTGATTTGTACAGTTTGAGGAAGATAAAGGAATGAAGAAGGACTTTAGAAGAAGTGTGAAGCCATAATAATAAGTATATATATATATATATATATATATATATATATATATATATATATAGAGAGAGAGAGAGAGAGAGAGAGAGAGAGAGAGAGAGGGATAGGGAGGGAGAGAGATAAAGAGAGAGAGAGAGAGAGAGGGGCAGGAGGAGAGAGAGGAAAGGAGGGTAGGAGGGAGGGAAGGGAGGGGGAGAGAGGAGGGAGGGGGATGGACAGGGGGGAGAAAAGGAGGGGGAGAGAGAGGGAGATGGGGGGAGAGGGAAATGGGAGAGGGAGTAGGGGGAGATGGAGAGAGAAAGGAAGGGAAGGAGAGAGGGGGTAGGAAGGGAGAGAGAGGGGAGGGAGGGAGAGAGAGAGGGTGGGAGAGAGGGAGGGAGAGAGATAAAGAGTGAGGGGTCAGGGAGGGAGAGAGAGGGAATGAGGGAGGGAGGAAGGGGGAGAGAGGTGGAAAGGGGAGGGAGGGAGAAAAGGGGGAGAGAGGGAGATGGTGGAAGAGGGAGTAGGGGGAGAGGGAGATGGTGGAAGAGGGAGTAGGGGGAGATGGAGAGAGAAAGGAACGGAGGGAGAAAGGGGGGTAGAGAGAGAGAGGGAGGGAGGGAGAGAGAGGGGGTGGGAGAGAGGGAGGGAAAGAGAGATAAAGAGTGAGGGGGCAGGGAGGGAGAGAGAGGGAATGAGGGAGGGAGGAAGGGAGAGAGAGATGGGGAGGGAGAGAGAGGTGGAAAGGGAGAAAAGGGGGGAGAGAGGGAGATGGGAGAGGGAGCAGGGGGAGAGGGAGATGGTGGAAGAGGGAGTAGGGGGAGATGGAGAGAGAAAGGAACGGAGGGAGAGAGGGGGTAGGGAGAGAGAGAGAGGTGAGGGAGGGAGAGAGAGAGGGTGGGAGAGAGGGAGGGAGAGAGATAAAGAGTGAGGGGGGCAGGGAGGGAGAGAGAGAGGGAATGAGGGAGGGAGGAACGGGGAGAGAGGGGGAGGGAGAGAGAGAGAGGTGGAAAGGGGGAAGGAGGGAGAAAAAGAGGGAGAGAGGGGTTAGGGAGGGAGAGAGGGGAGGGAAGGAGAGAGGGAGGGTGGACGTTGGGAGAGAAGGAGGGGGAGAGGGGAGAGAGGGAGATGGGAGAGAGATGGGAGAGAGGGGAGGGAGAGGGAGATAGGGAAAGGGAGAGAGGGGTAGGGAGGGAGAAGGAGGTAGGGAGAAAGGGAGGGACGGGAAAGGGAGAGGGAGGGAGGGAGAGAGAGAGGGATGGAGAGAGAGAGAGGGAGGGAGAGAGGGGAGGGAGGGAGAGAGAGAGGGTGGGAGAGAGGGAGGGAGAGAGAGATAAAGAGTGAGGGGGGCAGGGAGGGAGAGAGGGAATGAGGGAGGGAGGAAGAGGGAGAGAGGTGAAGAGGGAGAGAGGATGAGAGAAATAGGAGGAAGAGATAAAAAGAGAGAGGGGGCAGGGAGGGAGAGAGGGAAGGAGGAAGGGGAGAGAGGGGAGGGAGGGGGATGGACAGGGGGAGAGAACGAAGGGGAGAGGGGGAGATGGGAGAGGGAGGGTGGGAGGGAGAGAGATGGGAGAGAGAGCGAGGGAGAGGGAGGGAGAAGGAGGGAGGGAGAAAGGGAGGACGGGAAAGGGAGAGAGAGGGAGGGAGGGAGAGAGAGGAAGGGAGAGAAGGGGTAGGGAGAAAACAGAAGGTAAACAGAAAACCTTATTTTAAACCCGGGCAAAGCCGGGTACTTGCAACTAGTATATATATATATATATATCTCTATACTTATAAGACGCATTTTTTGTCTGTCTGTCTGTCTGTCTGTCTGTCTGTTCCCTTATAACTCAAGATCCAGACAAACAAATAACGTGAAATTTGTTACACATACACATAATTACATGGGGAAGGTTATAGGACAGGTTTCGTTTCATATCGATGGGTAGTTTAATTGTAATTAATTTTTTTTTATTTTAGTATTTTACTATATTAAAGTAACCTCGACGGCGCCATAAATAAAATTCCTCTGTGACGTCATTTCCCTATGATCGAATAGAACTTGCGCGCTGGTGCTGTATTGTGCATTTGTGATGCAAAGAATTGTTGATGTTTTTTCATGCTCTCTGATGTGTACAGATTGAGGAAGGTAAAGGAATGAAGAAGGATTTTAGAAGAAGTGTGAAACCATAATAATAAGTATATATATATATATATATATATATATATATATATATATATATATATATATATATATATATATATATATATATATATATATATATATTAGGCTGCTGATTAAACTGCATTAATTTGCAATTAACGCGTCAAAAAAAAAATTTGCGATTAAAATTTTTAACGCAATACCTAAATGCGTTAATTTGACCAAAATGCTGAAAGTTCACCAAATCGATAAATAACGGGGGGCAGGGAGGGAGAGAGAGGGAATGAGGGAATGAGGGAGGGAGGAAGGGGGAGAGAGGAGGAGGGAGAGAGAGAGGGGAAAGGGGAGGGAGGGAGAAAGGAGGGAGAGAGGGTGGGAGAGACGGAGGGGTAGGGAGGGAGAGAGGGGGAGGGAGGGAGAGAGGGGAGGGAGGGAGAGAGGGGGAGGGAGGGAGAGAGAGAGGGTGGGAGAGAGGGAGGGAGACAGAGATAAAGAGTGAGGGGGCAGGGAGGGAGAGAGAGGGAATGAGAGAGGGAGGAAGAGGGAGAGAGGTGAAGAGGGAGAGAGGATGAGAGAAATAGGAGGAAGAGATAAAAAGAGAGAGGGGGCAGGGAGGGAGAGAGGGAAGGAGGAAGGGGAGAGAGGGAGGGAGGGGGTGGACAGGGGGGAGAGAACGAAGGGGAGAGGGGAGAGGGAGGGTGGGAGGGAGAGAGATGGGAGAGAGAGCGAGGGAGAGGGAGGGAGAAGGAGGTAGGGAGAAAGGGAGGACGGGAAAGGGAGAGAGAGGGAGGGAGGGAGAGAGAGAGGGATGGAGAGAGAGAGGGAGGGAGAGAGGGGAGGGAGAGAGAGAGGGTGGGAGAGAGGGAGGGAGAGAGATAAAGAGTGAGGGGGGCAGGGAGGGAGAGAGAGGGAATGAGGGAGGGAGGAAGAGGGAGAGAGGTGAAGAGGGAGAGAGGATGAGAGAAATAGGAGGAAGAGATAAAAAGAGAGAGGGGGCAGGGAGGGAGAGAGGGAAGGAGGAAGGGGAGAGAGGGAGGGGGATGGACAGGGGGGAGAGAACGAAGGGGAGAGGGGAGATGGGAGAGGGAGGGTGGGAGGGAGAGAGATGGGAGAGAGAGCGAGGGAGAGGGAGGGAGAAGGAGGGAGGGAGAAAGGGAGGACGGGAAAGGGAGAGAGAGGGAGAGAGGGAGAGAGAGGAAGGGAGAGAAGGGGTAGGGAGAAAACAGAAGGTAAACAGAAAACCTTATTTTAAACCCGGGCAAAGCCGGGTACTTGCAACTAGTATATATATTAAGGACAAAGCAATATCACACTTGTACGTACAAATGCAAACTCACTCAAACTTTGACCTCATCTCGTCACATGACCTTTCGGCTCACAATAAACACAATAAAAAAAATAATAATAACACATCGTGTGACACTGTAGACAGGCGAAACTGTAAATGAGCCACAGATGATCATTTTACACAAGGGGGGGGGGGAGATACTGTCACACGAGAAATGTCACATGTGGTTGCACCGTCTTGGCTCGGAGCTCCGAACGGACTTGATTATCTTAATATGTGTTAAATGTGCCTCAACTTTTTTCGTTCGCGACAGAACCGTCAAAGGAGGGCGTCAGTATGTCCGCCGGTACCCCTCACACGCATGGGCGTATTCATGGGGGGGGGGGTAGCAAGGGGGGGCATTTGCCCCCCCCCCTACATTTTGAAAAAATGTCATAAAGTTGTTATTTGCCCTCCCCCCTGGGTAGGTGGCGCTGAGGCTGGGAGAGCAGATCGTCGTGTATGTCTTTGGTTACCGGTTCAAAGTTCAGCCGCATCAGTTATCACTCTCGCCAATGTTCAATAGCACGCACTGACCCATACAAGAAAATGAAGTTAATCTTTTTTTTTTTTACAGTAAATGAATCAAATTTTTGGTTTATTTTGGCTCTATATTATCAGTGTAACCAAATGGATCGCATTAAAAATCAATAGGTTTTATTCTAACAATTAATAACCTGATAAAAAAAAAGAATTGTGTATATCCACTCTATAATACTTAATGGAAAAGAACATAAAAGATGTGTATATATATTTGTATTCTTTGATTACCTTTCATTATTAAAAACTATTGTTACAATTCATATATTCAGATTTGAACACAGCCATTCGGAAAACATCAATGACACCAGAATCGCACGTACAGAGATATACACGCAAACGTCGTAAACCATGAATGTGGACAGTATAAACCGGGCAAGAGGTGGACAGCGCTTATTAGAAGACTTTCATGTCTTGTGATCTATTCCCACTGCTAATGTTCCATACACCCGAAAGATCACAGACAAACAAAAACCCACTTTGATTTATTCTCTATTTATAATTCTCTTCCAAACCTGGCCTGGTCTTTATCTTTGTACCACGTGATTTCATTGTCAACCCCAGCGCACAGTGACCGGCCGAAGACAACCAATTTCCTCCCTTGTCCAGACTAGCGCTCGGGGTGGTTCCGTGGGGACTTGGGTCAGTCTGGGGAGATGGGGGTATTTTTACCCCCCTGCGCTCACTATAATGATTTTCTCTTATAACTTTCTAAACTGTTGACTTCCTTTGGTCAAGACTATGGTTTTCCTTTGGTCAAGACTATCGTTGTCCTTTGGTCAGGACTGTGCTTTGGTTAAAATTTTAGTTGGTGTTGGTTTTTTACCTCCCCTTTCATGTAGGCCATTTATCTCCCTTGATCGAAGAAAAGAAAATAATTCAGTATATAGGCAAGTGACAAGAATGAGTCTATCAATGAAAAAAAAATCCTTTAAAGATTTAACGGTATTGTAATGAAATAATAACTGAATAAAACACATACACAACCGTTCACAAATATAGGTCAGCTGCCGAAGCCTTCCCCCCCCCAGCCCCCTACTTAAGACCCAAACCTAGGGTCCCCAAAGTCATAGGCCTGGCTCTGCACACTGGCACGGGCCACTGACTGATATGGACGCCTATGTAGTTATTGGTCAGAGTTGTCCAACAGTGCGGTCAATTATCGAATTCTCTGTAGTAATTAAATATTGTGACAAGAACATTGCCTTGATGTTTTCATAACTATAACAAAAAAATGGTTTCTCTCTCTCTCTCTCTCTCTCTCTCTCTCTCACTCTCTCTCTCTCTCCCCTTCTCTCTCTCCCTCTCTCTCTCTCACTCTCTCTCTTATTCTCTCTTACTTTTTTTTTCTCTGGCAGTCTTAAGACACCGACTTAAATGACGTCATAATCCAAGAGGATTTTATGGACCTGTTCAGATCTTCCCATCAGACCCCTTTTGAAAAGCTTACACCGGAAGTAACTTTTAAGTAGGTCAAGATGGAGGACACAGTAAATGGAATAAGATAAAGGAGAGAAGAGCTCCAGGGCACAGAATTACTTTAGGAATTAAAGAGAACACTCACCAAAAAATCGTTAATGACCTAAAGGGTTGAAGGAGGGGGTAGGGAAAGGGCGGGGGGGGTATGCCGCTTAAAAAAGGTAAACTATCATTTCATCAGGGAAAAACAACAACCAATGAGTTGGAGAGTACTAACCTGTTTCTTGTTTTTTGTTTATTTCATTTATAGTCTTCACCAATGTCAACTTGCCTCACTTTCATCTTTTAGCAGATATATGGGGCAATGAAATTTAAAAGTTAAATTTTTAAGACGCTAACCCCCCCCCCCGAACCCCCTAATCACTAGGTTCGACACTGATCGAAATGGATAACTAATATATAATTGAACATTTTCAGCTGAAATATTTGCTCAAATTGAATACGCCCCCCCCCCCGACCAATATATAGGCCTGGTCAATGACGACTGATTTAAGAAATTTTTTTATACAAACATTTAAACCCTGTGAGCGTGTGTTTCATTTCAAACCCCAACCGCGTTTATTTCAACAGATATTCTAAAATTATGAAATACATTGAATAATATATGTAAACCAGCATCTTAAGCCTGTTCCATTCTGGACACAGGACGTGTTAGCGCATTTTCGTGTTATGTATCAGTATGTATGTAGTGATTTTCTTGGTGCCATTTTTATTCTGTAGAAATTTTTTTAATCTGAAATTTACAACAAATTATTAATTTTATTCGAAACAATAACTTTGATCAGTAGTTAGAATTTCCTGCTTAAATTTTGAACACTTTAGTAAAATAAAAAATTTTTGCATGGAAAATGAGGTCATATTACTTCTAGGAGGACGAACTGCCACTACAAGAGGTCAGATCGCGAAAGGGACTTTTGATGCAGGAATGGCAGGCCAAGAACTACAAAAAAAAGTATATACATCATGGGTCTAGGACTTATGGTTGCTGAGATCTAGGGTGATGACAGACGGACAGACAGACAGACGGACAAAACGGAAACAATAGCGCATTCGACTTCTCGAAAACGCGCTAAAAAGCCAACACCTTAAAAGAAACCCATAACATGTTACGTTTACAGCAAAGAAAAAAATCACACAAAAAATCCAAGTTGTATTATTATTATTATTATTATTATTATTGATGTGCTGACTAGAGTTATGCTTCCCTTCTGTCCCACAAATCATCCAGTGGTTGCGTGCCCCTGTATCAAGATGTGACCGAGAGGAATGTTCTCGGGCTAATGTATTTTAAGGCCAAGTGTCAAAAACACGCCATTCTTACGACTCGGGGGTTGTGCCCGTGAGCGCGCGTGTGTGTGCGTGTCATGACAAAAGGAGCGTTGCTATGCAATGAAACAAAAGGTAATTTAACGATTCTCAAAGCATGTTGCAAGTGTTAAGGCAATGTTTTGACATTTACTTATTTTTATATTTTACATGGTATACTCTTGACAGTGGCGTATCTAGGATGGCGGAGGGGGGGTCCAAATTCGAAAGTTCCCCCGGGCTCCAGCTAGAGGTAGCCCTCAATTGTTTTTTTTTTAATTAAATATTAAGTACATTATCTCATGTCATGGTGTCGAATGTCAAAATACAGGAGCCCCCCCCCCCAAAGAGGCCTAGCCCCCCAGGCCCCCAAATCCCTAGGTTCGGCACTGACTCCTGACTGGATATTTTTTTTTAAAACTGTAAATCGTTTATAAAATAAATGTGGCATAGAATGTATTAACCCAAAACTTTTCTGAGCCACGCCCTTTTCAACGGATCTCAGTGTAGTCACTGTAATTTCATCAATAGAGCATTGATGTGCACATATTTTTTTTCATTTTGGACAAGTTGTAATACATTTGGTCTTAGATGAATCTTGTTCTACACCTGTCAAAGACGAGTGGTAAAAATAATAAAGTAATGTACATGTAGCAGGCTTAATGTTTAATGATTAATAAAACGAAAAGAAAATATAAACTCTTATAAAGGCGAAAAAGGGACATCTCTAATAATTTACAATGTAAAACTGAATAAATTTTACAATTTTTTGTTTTCAAAATTTTTGTAGCCATTATGGATGTATTTGAGGAATCCCTGATGTCAGAAACTGGTTAGGGCGTTACCGAGTGTCGCTGGAAAGTGGCTCGGCAGATAAAACACAACAATAGGAGAGGAGATATAAGTTGAAGAGAGAGGGTGGGAGAGAAAATGAAAGGCAGAGAAAAACAGAGGGAAAGAGGAAGAGAGAGAGAGTGAGACTAGAACCTGAAGAGAAGATTCCACGAGATGGATGACGCTAGATCAAGTGGTTTCACAAACAATGATGAAACGGTGCACCGTACAAGCAACCAGCAAACAAATCTCAGAGCGAGACGAACAAAAAGATAGATAAGGGGAACTGAGAGGGTTAGCAAAGATAAAGGGGGTCAGCGTTTACCATTGTTGAGATGTTTACTCACTCGGGCCTCCCTCCATCTGAAGATATCATGACTTGTCTTTCTCACCTTCATCCGTTGGCTATCCACACCCACACCTACCCTCATCTCAGATGTCTCTCTCTCTCTCTCTCCACCCTAGGAGAAAGTTCAAGGTCATTCAGTAAAACATCGCGATAACTATCAAAAAGTACCGTCTGCTGAACAGCAGATATCCGATAAAACAAAATGCACGTCAGATTTTACGTTCAGGTCCGTTAACATTTTGTTTATAGACGAGTCGAGTATCTCAAGACAATACTTTGATACCTTAGCGATTTGTTATTAATGGCATGCAGGGGCGGGCTTGCGTCAGTTGGGGCCCCGAGCGCCGAAGGAAATATTGGGCCCTTTAAAAAAAAGACATTTAAAAGGCTCTGTGGGGCAACTAAATAGTTGGGGCCCTAACAGGCCCGAAGCGTGCGGGGGAACTTGGACACAATGATACATGTCTAGAAACAATGATACATGTCTATACACAGTGACACATGTCTAGACACAGTTATACATGTCTAGACACAATGACACAAGTCTAGAAACAATGATTTATAGTACAGAATGATATTTGTTTACGTTGCTTAAGAGTCGAGAAATTTCAACCATTTATAATTTTTAAACACAAACAAATGAGTAATTTATTTTATTGTATCACTTTCAGTTCAAACTGATGGACAAGTCAATCAGCAAGTCCAACAAGTTCATCGTGCTGTGCCATTAGCATCACTTCACCCAAGACTCATTTCTCATAGTTTTTCCCGCCAATTTTCTGTCTATAAATTTACCCATAAGTAAGGCCAGGAAATAGAAAGTACCGGAAATACGTCACATCCTATTCATCCAGTTTAAATTTCCCTCCATTTAAAAAAAAAAAAAACATAATATAGTAGTGTTGATACCTTCAAGTGTTTCATTCTGTCCTGAATGTTGCCGGACTATTTTAGTGACCAGTCGTACGAGAGAGAACGTTCATCCTGATGAGAGTTGAGTAACATGAACCTGGCTGTTATCGTCAGCACACATCGTCAGTTCGTGATTCTGTCGGCCGACGGTTGAAAAATAAACTGTTGTGTGTGTGTGTGCGTTAGGCCTGGCCAGCTGATGACCCGTGTGTTACTTTTGAGGTGAGTGCTTCCACAGCTTGTTTCTGTTTTAATTTGTCCACTCGTTTTGCCTGTTCGTCTCTACTTAAGGGAGTTAATCTCATTTATTGTATTTATTTGTTTTCTTTAATTGTTTATCTATCTATCTATCTATCTATCTATCTATCTATCTATCTATCTATCTATCTATCTATCTATCTATCTATCTATCTATCTATCTATCTATCTATCTATCTATCTATCTATCTATCTATCTATCTATCTATCTATCTATCTATCTATCTATCTACCTATCTATCTATCTATCTATCTACCTATCTATCTATCTATCACACACACACACATATATATATATATATATATATAGGGTAGTACGGCAGGCCAGGGCCCTAAATGGGCTGTAGAGCCAAAGGAAGAATATATATATATATATATATATATATATATATATATATATATATATATGTACTACCCTTCTCCACTTTTCCCGATCCATGGTCTTCTTTCTCCACTCTCTCACTCCTATGGCTATATATATATATATATATATATATATATATATATGTGTGTGTGTGTGGGGGGGGGTGGGTGTTTAATTATTGTTAATTAGTTTTGTTAAATGTATGTGCTACTTACTTTACACTAAATTCGTCTCTGTTAAGATGCACACTATAGGAATCTTTCTAGTGGCTAGACAAATACATGTGACGAAGGCAGACCGCATTAATAAATCGTAAAAAAGACCAATCTGTGACATCAGCACACCACCACACACATATTCTATCCTGATGCACACGTTTCATCGATGTTTGAAACACTTCCGGACCTCAGATAACCTTTTGAGAAATAAAAGAAGAATGTGCCCTGTTTAGCTCTCGGGGGCCCTATCATAAATAAACATGCGCAAGGACAACAACCAAAGCCAATTAAACTTCACACCCGATTTTTGCAAAGGGCAGGTACCTCGTTATTGTCCTCAAACATAAGAGTTACCTATCTTTGTTTCGACACCTTTCCAATAAAAGTCTGTTTGAATGTGCTATCCATCTAGCGGTAAGTCCCGATCTATTTTTATCTCATTAAAGAAATGGCACAAAAAATACTACTCGTATTGAAGGTTTGGGGGAGGGGGGGGGCGGGGGGTTGAAAAGTGTAAGTGTAAACTTTCGCAAATTTTAACTCTCATCTCCAATCAACACAGAAAACTTTTGTCTTTCATCGTTTGGTTAAAATGTTTCTTTCTATATTCCCCCCCCCCCCACCTCCCACCCCCGGGGCTAACTAGCATCTCCACGATATTGAAAGTTCACCTGCTCCTCCTACATAAAGTTTTTTTTAAACACCTAAAATATACAATAAATGAGCTAATCTCTTTGTTTATCTTCTGTTAACCTCACCCACGCTTTTTTGTTTTTAGATATATACACTGTATAAATTTAGAACGTTAAGGTTTGAAACAATGAAGTCGGCTTGGTGGATTAATTCCCCTTGACTTGTCAAGGAGTTGACGTTGCATGCAGGGGGACATTACCCGCGTTCACATGATCTACCATACGGGGCTTTCATGAGCCATCACTCACACAAACCTTATTGTCTTGTATGCCCTTGGCTGATAGAATAAAATTATAGGATGGGGGGGTGGGGGTGGGGGAGGAGGGGGGCGGGAGTTCAATGTCAGGACAGGTGAAAGTTTTGTGGGTAAGAAGACCGAAAAAAAAATATCCCGGTGAAATGTATACTGTTCCATATTAAAATGATATGCGTAATAGCACAAAATAATGCGTCCCTATTAAAAGGTATTACGCTACCAGGGGCGTTGCCAGAAAATGAAGGGTCCTCTGGGTCACTCTGTCAACTGGGCCACCTCCCATCCTAAAATATTTTAAGGCGGTACGGTACCTAGAAAAATGCACTATATCTATAATTTTTTTTTTTTTTTTTTTGTTTACATTTTTAGATACTAAAACATACCAATAAAAAATGAATTAACTGTATTTCAGAAAAAAAATATTTAGATCACTTAAAATGTATTTTCAGAATGCTACTCATTCAAAATCTTCAATAATTTAAAAACTTTAAAGTCATTTTTCTCTGAAAAAATATTTTTGACATTTTGCTTCACTAATGCAAGAAAATCTCAAAAACCACCAGTCAGATTTTGATAAAACTTCTAAGTTATATTTAGGAGAGGTGTGTTTATAGAATGTTTATAGAATGTCAGAGGCTTTTAAAGAAATTTTGAGTACTTTTTTTTTTGGCAATTTTTTTAATTTTCAAAATTGGCATTTTTGGTCAATTTTCACCATACAAAATGTTAAAAATTCATAAAAAAATTTATTTATTAAAATATCAAAAAAGTACTCTGACATCCTCTAAAGTAAGCTTTCCTCATTATAAAAAGGTACATTTTATATGAATCAGTCTATAAATATCTCAGAAATATTTGACACAAAAAGGTCATAAATTTCAAGATGGCGGGATGCCACGCCCACAAATATCAATATTTTAATTTTTTTTTTTTTTGCACAAAATTATTTTTAAACTTACTATATCATAACTATGATATTAAAATGTCTTAAACTTTAAAAATAAAAAAAGTTTTTTGCCAGACCCGAGTACCCCCTTAACTGAATTTTTAAAGTAATGGGGGGGGCGCAACTCAATGGATTGGTCTCCCTTACAAGTGTTTGCGATCTCCCCTTTTCTCTCGCAGCAGCCCTGTTTCTAAAAATAATATTTTACAGAAGTTATGGTGATGTCTTTTTTTTCGTTTTTTTTTTTTAAAGAAAGGAGGTAAGGAAGGCAGAGTGTGTGATAATATTTAAAATATAGTTTTGAAGTTTAAAAAAAAGGATTAAGTGTCATAGTGTCATCTATTTCAGTGCTTCTCAAAGCAATCTAAACCAAAAAAAAATAGGGGGGCCGCGACATATTGATTGGCGTTCTAAGAGGGCGTGACTTAAAAAAGTTTAAGAAGCACTGATCTATTTGACGTTCACTCGGTCTGTTTAAATTTATAATATCTCAAAGTGACGTCACTTAAACGTATACCTCTACACCTGTAATGTTAAAGTCCCCCTTAGTTCACGCCCTTTTTTTAAAAAAATAAATTAAATTAATAAATAAATAAATAAATTAAAAAAAAAAAGACAACTAAAATTGATGAGAGAAAAAAAAATGTTAAAACATGCAAAATATAGAATTACGATAAACACTTGAAAAATAAAATTAAAAAAAAAAAATAAAAATCCTTTCTTAACAGTCGTATAATTATTAAATAGACTTTATTAAAAAGGTGAATTAAGACAGGTGGGAAATGAGAGGCCAGCTACAAGGATTCTTGGGTTCGTTGAAATAAACATACAAGGTGAGGGGGGGGGGAATATTATGATGGGTGCCGTGTGTGAGTTTTTGGTTATGGTCATAATTAGTCCAATTAGTACAAAATATGTCTAGTACAGCCAGACTAAATGGTGAGTGCAGTGTTTTGTCAACTCCTCGAGATATATATATATATATATATATATATATATATATATATATATATATATATATATATATATACTCACGGAGTGGAGTTTAACGGTCTATAAATATTAAGTGGTATATTTTATTGTATATTAATTTATCATACTAGTTGTACCCTGCAAAACCTTTGCATAGAGTTATATCCCTTTAGGCTTGATCGGTAGGCTAGGTTATTTTTTGGTTTCGGGCAGATCCGATTTTTTCATGGTTGTATTCATCGGCGGCGGAACGAAATATTTTAAGGGGGGGCAAGCCAAAATTCAAGGGGGGGCGCCGCCCCCCCTTGAAAATTTAAGGAGGGGCAAGACAAAATATGACCGAAAGACAAATTATACTCTACTTAATTCTATAATAGAATATAGTAATTCTGTAGCAAGTATTTAATCGATATTATTAAAACATAACATATTAAAAAAGATAAAAATGAACATTGAGCACTTCTGTCGTCAACTGATTCGTAATGTCAGTTTGTTTGCAAATTTAATAGTGAAATTAGATCAGAAAATTACTGATAATTATCATGAATGATGATGAATATGAAACCGGAAACGGGAAACTCAATAAACAAAACGTAATTTATGAAAAGATAATAAATAATTGTATTTTCTTTAAAAATTACATTTGCCGTCATTCGGTAATACTTGGCAATACTTCTCTATACTTATAAGACGCATTTGCTATCTGTCTGTCTGTTCCCTTAAAACTCAAGATCCAGACAACCAAATAACGTGAAATTTGATACACGCAGTGGCGCAACCGGGGGGGGGGCAGGGGGGGGCTTGAGCCACCCCCAGGCCAAATCATCAATACATAATTTGCGTTATAAAGTTACAAAAAAGACTGTCAAACTGTCTTTTTTTCAATATGTAAGCCCCCCCCCCAGCATTTTTGCTGGTTGCGCCACTGGGTACACGTACACAAAATTACATGGGGAATGTTCTTAAACAGGTTTCGTTTCATCTCAATGGGTACTTTAATTGTAATTAATTATTTTGGATATCAAAGACATGAAAATTGGTAAACTTTTACCCCGATTGCAGGTTTTACGAGCTTCTCTCCCACATAGCTAACTTACTATAAATATGATCGGTACGGGGAACCAATATCACATTACTTACTACATTATTACATTCCATTCCTTCATCCATAGGAATTGCCATCTTTTGATACAGTCATGCCTAAGAGAGAGAGAGAGGGGAGAGAGGGAGGGGAGGGAGGGAGGGGAGGGAGAGGGGGGAGGGAGGGAGAGAGGGTGGGAGGGAGGGAAAGAGAGAGAGGGAGGGAGGGGGAGAGAGAGGGAGGGAGAGAGAGGGGAGGGAAAGAGGGAGGGAGGGGAGGGAGAGAGAGAGAGGAACTGCCAAAAATGTTGTGTATCACATTGCTTAAAGATAAATGTACCCTTTTATTGCAATTTGCATGCCCTTTTTTACGCGTCTTATTTTAAATCTTAACTAAACGTCAAATTACGCTTCTTAAATAAACAGAAAACATTATTTTAAACCCGGGCAAAGCCGGGTACTTGCAACTAATTTTAAAATATGCCACAACAACTCTCAATAATGTGATTACTGTAAAATGTCAATTAATTATAATTTCTTTCAAATATTAAATTTAAGAAATAAATCAAATGAATTATGAAAATGAAAATGATACATATAAACTAAAATGAATTACATAGTTAAAAAAGTTAAAATTTTAGGGGGGGGCAGACTGGAAATTCAAGGGGGGGCGCCGCCCCCTTAAAAGTTTTAGGGGGGTCCGCTGCCCCCCCTGCCCCCCCTGCTCCGCCGCCAGTGGTTGTATTTCAAACTGGAATACTGTTGTATTAATTCTTTACTTTCGATTTAACGCAGAACCCAAATCGCTTTTATTTATATTATATGTCTGTGAAAACCGTTCGAATGACCAGGCAAACTAACCGACTGCTTAGCTTCCCGTTCCCTCTCCTCCACCCCCTCCCCACTGCCAAAGGGCCGCATTCCGAAATACAGTGCTATACGCCGATGAGTACTTTCTTGTAGGGTCCTAAGACAGGCGCGTAACGTGCGAGGGGCAGAGGGCCGCCCACTCCCTGCATTTTGTCTGGACCCTTCTGCTTGTTTTCTCTACTTAGTAACATTTATTTTCTGCCCCCCCCCCCCCCTATTGGCTTGGCTTTGCTGTAGAATGCCTGGCCCCTGCTGTAGAATTTTCACGCTACGGGGCTGCCCTAAGAGTCTCTGCCACTATCTTCCCAGTGCCCCTAAAAACATGAGGATGGTTCTGGTCTCATGTGAAATAAACTTCGTTCGTTTATATTATAAAAAGATGAAGTAATTGTATTTGAAATCAAATAGTTTGAACACATAAACAAATGTTTGATAAGCTAGTTCAATCACGATCAATTCATCTTTTAGTTCGGAAAACATCTGCTTACAAAATTTTGACTTTATCTGTTTAAAAAAAAAAAAGATTACAAAGGTGATGATTTGGATCAGGTCTGGGGTAATAATCTCAGAAAATTCCAGTCACCTGGTTCTACCTTGGCGACACCATGACCTTTGCTGCAGAGTGATCGAAAACTGTTTTTTTTTTCTTTCTTAAGGCAGTAACAGACGTAGATCTGTGTGTGTGTGACGAGCAGTCGTCATGGGCACTTTGTGTTGGGAGTACATTTCTGTAATAAACGAAAATCAATCAATAAATAAAGTTTAATTAATGAAATAAAGAGCTTTAATCATTAACAAGGTTATTATCTGCGATCACATGTGAAATGCTAACAGGATTCATCTCAATTGCTACATACATTTATACCTCCAATGTAACTAATTTTAATGAGATATTCTCACCAAGTAGCAGAAATGCAATCGAAGCCGCCCGAAATGTCCCGAATACCATCAATCCGGCTACACCTATGGAGCCTTTCTTACTGCTGCTCGTCATTGTGTCAGCATGTCTCTGCAGGAAGGAATCAAAAGTAGAAATATTTCAGTTGTACATAGATTTTGTAGCATTCCATACAATACAGATTGAGGGGGGGGGGATAATGTGTTCACTTGAACTATTTAACATTGAGGAACATTTGTTCCCTGGACTATTGAACATTGAGGAACATTTGTTCCCTGGACTAATTAACATTCAGGAACATTTTTTTCCCTGGACTATTTAACATTCAGGAACATTTGTTCCCTGGACTATTTAACATTGAGGAACATTTGTTTTATGGACTATTTAACACTGAGGAACATTTGTTCCCTGGACTAATTAACATTCAGGAACATTTTTTCCCTGGACTATTTAACATTTAAGAACATTTGTTCCCTGGACTATTTAACATTGAGGAACATTTGTTTTATGGACTATTTAACACTGAGGAACATTTGTTCCCTGGACTATTTAACGTTGAGGACCATTTGTTCTCAAACTTTCCAACAGTCGACGAAAGTTTATCCAAAAAAAAAATGTGAAACCTGTCAAAGACAGTTGTGAATGGAGTTATTTATGTGAGAACTGGCAGTTAAACCGAGTCGTTCTGTAAAGTTAAACCTCAAACCTCATTTTCATTAGCCCTTTACCGGCGTCCTTATTAACTGGTCACGTGATGAAAGTCTAGTATCATGATGTTCACGCGACAGATGCGCGTGGAATTTATATTTTTTTTTAAAGATTTCGACACTTGGGTTAGAGAGTAGGGTTTGTTGGGAGGGATGGGGGTAGGAAATGAGTTAATGTGAGGTGCTGAGGGAGGGGAGGATGATGGGGTTCGCAGGTGAGGGAGTTGTAAAAAATATAATTATTATTTCCAGTTTTAAAAATTTTTGAGTACATTTCTTGTAATTAGGTGATGGCTTTTTGAGTCACTGTACATTGCACGCCTAGTTACCTCCATTTGACAATGGTGCTGAAAATATGTATGTGCCTTTTTGTACGTGTGTGTGTGTGGGGGGGGGTTCGGCTGAAAAGAAGATGACTTTTGACTGTTCCATCTGGCGCCCCGGTAGTGTCAGTATTGTCTTATGGGGTGAGGTGAGGTGGGGATGGGGTGAGTAAAAAGAAATGGGGGGATGGAATGATGGGTGCTGGGGGTGGGGGGTACAGGGAAGGAGTTACTCGTGAAGTTGTACTGGTGGTGAAAGGGTGGGTGGGTGGCAGGAGTTTTAGGCGGAGGGCGTTAATGGCATTGTCGGGTGCCACTGGGGATAACTCTCGCATTCATAATTCCTGACTTTTGTAATCCTGACAGAGCTGAGATAGCAGCAGATGAGTTACCTCAGCAACTGCCGAGGTGTTTGGTGTGGGGAGGGGGTGGAAATTGGTGGGGGGGGGGGGGAAAGGGGGTGGTGGTGGAGGATATTATTGACATTCTACAACCGTTAACTCATTACCACGGAGCACACTGGAGGTCAAAAGGTTAAACTCAAAGAGAACAAAAAATATCAGACTGTTTTAGATAGAACTCACACGCTTTTTACAGCTGGGGGAATTCTAGGATTATGAGATTTTTCTGGCATTTCATCGTTGGTCTGAACGAGAGACCGATCGGTTGTTCGGGGGGGGGGTGCAGAGTTAGGGGAGGCACTGGAAGAGATAATTAACTTTTGTCTTAACATTTTAGAAAACTTGAGAAACGAAAGAAAGGAAAACACCCCCCCCCCCCAAAAAAAAAGTCATTGTAGATAAATAATGGTGGGGCGGGGAATGGGGGGTGGGGGGTGGCGAGAAAAGAGAACGGTGGGGGAGTCTGTTCATACATGGGCATGGCGCGATTATTTATGTGTATTATTTTTTCTTTGTATCGGTATCATTGCCTTGGTTGCTGCTGCTGCTGATGATGATGTTATTTTACACCAGTGGTTCTAAAAGTGTAGGGTTGCAAGGTGATGGCTGGCCAATAATCTAATAAACACTAGATCAAGATTATTTAGAATTCATGCTAATCTTTCTTTTTTTTTTTATTCCTAATTTTCTTTGTGGAGAGGTGATTAGCGAAAACGGACCAAGTCTTTTTAAGTGGGTCGTGAGTAGCTAAAAATCGGAGAACCACTATTGTAAACAGTAGATAGAAACACTCTTGGAGAAAAATGTATTGATGATTTTATTATATATACAAATCACAAACGAACATATATATATATATATATATATATATATATATATAGAGAGAGAGAGAGAGAGAGAGAGAGAGAGAGAGAGAGAGAGAGAGAGAGAGATAGATATATATAGATATAAAGCTAGAAACAAATAAAAGAAATAGTTTAATTCCAACACTAGCCAAACTGTTAAACTTTTATTCAAATCCCTCTCACCCCCTCCACCCCCACCCCTGTTTGCCCCGGTGTATGATGTAATAGAAAGCTAAAATGTGAGGAGACAATGTGGCCAGATGTAATTGTTGCCGTCTGTCTCAGTTTGTCGCCCTGACAATTCACGTTTACTTCAAACTCTCGAGTCGATTCTCGTACATCTGCTAGTGGAGCACGTGCCAGGAGGGGACAACTCTTGGCTTTCTGTCCGTTGGGTTGTTTTGTTATTGTTTTTTTTTTCTTTAAAGTTAGATAAGGGAGATAACTTACCCAGTCTCTTCGTGTCTATCGTCTGCTTATAAGAATACCGTCTTTATAACCGGACATGGGTTGACCTCGTGATATTCATTTTTAATTGGATTCATGCGATGTGTAAACTTTAAAACCTGAAAAACTTTTACCCAATCTAACGGCCAGTTTATATTCTCCTGTAGGACAGATTCAAATGTGGTCAGTGTGGAATGGTCATTTCATTCAATAATCTTAAATGCCAGTATTCAAACTTTTGTAATCCCCAGAGATAGTGCACAAAAGATGGATAGCGTCTCGCTTGTCATTTTACTGACAATAGTCTTTGCTGACCACTTATAACCAAGCTGCTTTCTTTAAAAATTGTTTATAGACTCCCCATTTCTGACTAAATCTAAAAGACCAACCTAAAGTTAAATGACCAACACTGGAAAGTATTAAGACGAAAAGTTAATAATAAACGCGACGTGATTCTACAGCTTGTAGAAACGCAAATTGAAATTAATATAAGTTTTAAAACACTGATCTGTCTATTCATTTTGTTCACTTCAATTTATTGACCGTATTTTGAGCCTGTGTGTTCAAGATGCCCAATTGTAGTGGACACATATTTTAACTGACCTCGGTCTCCATCATCTACTACATTTAAATCAGTTGCATTAACAACCTACCACCAAACAAACAAGACAGCAGCATATTTAACAATTTCTAAAAATTAAAAATAAATAAAAATAAAAAAAAAACTTCAAAAAAAAAAAAAAGAAATATCCATTCAACCCTTGACGCCACTTAAAGATTACCCCCTTCCACCTCCCCACTCCAACCCCCCCCCACCCCCCTCCCAAATCTCTGCCATATTTCCCCTGTATCAACGCACTCATTAAATATATAAATGTTATCTAAATCAGCCGCACTGCAGTTATTGTCAGTCGTCGACATCAGCTGTGTTTATGTTTCAGTTTGGTTAACGAGATGCGCACGTGTGCTAAAACGTAATCGTGGGAGTGAGCTTGCGACAACTAACGTAAGAGCTCATCCACCTCCCCCCCACCCTCTCTCTTCCCTGTCTCCCACCCCTCCCCCACCGCCCACCCCACCCGGCCTTCCTCACCTATAAGTTTATTGTTCCACGTTTTTCCAGCCTTAATCTTGAGTGGAAGGTTACGTCATTTGGCGGACAGAAGCGGACTTTCTGTAAGTCGGATAAAAAGCTGAAAAGGAAAAAAAAAAAGAGGGTTTAGGTTTGGGGCGCGGGGGTTAAGGAAAGGGGCAGACATCTAAATTGATGGGGCTTGGAATTTAGGGGGGGGGATACATTTCTCAGCCTTTAACACCCCCCCCCCCAACCACCATCTCCTCCACCCTCTCAGTCATTCTTTCCTTCCTCCCACCCAGTCTGTTTATTTTTGCTCATTCCCGTGAGGTTGTTCAGTTTTACTACTCACGTTGGTGATTCAATGGGAGGAAGAGGGGCAGGGGGGGTTGTCTTTTTAAACCAAAACGTTTGAAAGTGTAGGGGGGAAATGGGGGAGGGAGGGAGGGAGGGGTGTGTATGGACATATCCGTGAGCGGTTGGTCAAGACTGTTGTCGCTGTTGACTTTTCACGTGCTGCTCTGCGAGTGAGCAGTGTTTATTGATGTTGACTGCTGTGCACGAGTGAGGAAAGGAGGGAGGGATGGGGAGAGAGAAGTGAATGTGTAAGTCACTTCTCACCTGCGAGGTATTGTGAGTGTCCCCTTTTTTTATAGTTACTTCTTCCGCTTTCAACGGAATTTGGAGATGAGCAAACAAACAAACAAACAAACGAATGTTGAGCACATTCTAGACAAACATGACGCGTTTGAAGATCGATTGTTTTATGACGAAACGATAATTGTGTACCTGAAGTCAATGACGATTTTGTTACGAGCGAGTGGGCGTTGGCTTGACGAGGTATTTAATTAACATTAAATGTCTTAGATTACGACAGTAAACTAGTTAAGTTGATAACACACTTCGGTCCCGAACCTAGGGATCTTGGGGGCCCGGAGGGGGGGTTGGTCTCTTTGGGGGCTCCTGCATTCAGACATTCGACACCATGCCACGAGATAATGTACTTAATATTTAATGTAAAAAAAATTGTGGGGCCCCCCTCAAGATGGGGCCCGGGTGGACTTTCGAATTAGGAACCCACCTCCCTCACCCTAGGTACGCCTCTGACGCACTTAAGATCATACGATACTAACTGTGCCAACAGCAGGGAATTACGTCTCCTAGACGCAAATCCGCTCTTTGTTAAGTTTATAAGGGATATTCTATTTCATGTATTTCGTTCATTGTTTCAAATAAATCTTGTTCAAAGGGACGATACTCTGGTTCTTTGTAGCAGTGCTTCTCAAACTTTTTGAAGTCACGGCCCCCCTTGGAACCTCAATCAATATGTCGCGGCCCCCTATTTTTTTTTGTTGGCTTAGATTGCTTAAATTTATAATTTTAAACCTCTATATGCAAATTTTTACTAGTCAATACATGCTTTTTCTAATGTTAACAATGAAAGAGTGAAAGGATGCAACATATAAAATAAACTGGATTTTATTTTAAACATATATTAATACTATTTACATACAATACATTAGGTTAATTATATTTTATGTGTCACATTTTTCCGAAATTCCACGGCCCCCTCCGGACAGTCCACGGCCCCCTAGGGGGCCGCGGCCCACCACTTTGAGAATCACTGCTTTGTAGCACTCGAATGTGGCTCACATTCTCCTCGTGCCGGATCACGTCTTGATATTTTCAATGCTCGTTAGAAAAGAAAAAAAACGTATGAACAAGATATCCGGGACTGCAATCACACGACGGAGGCACTAAAAGAGGTATCTGTCTTTAAAAGCTAGCATCGTGCATCCAACGGTGCATTATTTAACGTAAATGGTCGGGATTATTACTTTTTAACTAATATTTTGGTCTATTAAAGACTACACATAAAGAACGACCAAAAAAAAAGACATATTTATCTTTGAGACATTTTGTATAAGGTTGTGTGGTGGTGGTGGTGGGGGGGTAGAATGTCAGACGCGAGCCTCTTGACCCGCTACGTCTTCCTCCCCCGGGGCTAAAAGACAAGACGGTCGGGGAATCTCTGATCTAGTGAATTGCTACAAAATTTGCTACTGTCAGGTCCGTAGCACGAGATGATTCCCCCGAGGGCTTATGGGGGGAAAGGGGGGGTAGTTTCCATCTTGTCTTTATTCCAATGTTGCTGAGCTCTAAAGAAAGATCTTCAAAAGTTGTTTTCATAGATTCGCCTGAATGTGTGTGTGTGTGTGTGTGTCTGTGTGTTCGTTTGTGCATAGTTGTATATATGCCTCAGTGCGAGTGTGGAGGGAGAGTGGTTGGGTGGGGGGAGGGGGGGAAGGAGTAAATTTCCAGAATTACAAAAGTGCATTTAGAAATGGAAATTTTCAAGACGAGAGTTCTTGAGATCTCCCCCATCCCATAATTTTCTGTGTCAACAAACTTCAGTTCGAAGGCAATGATGCAGATGAGTTCATGTGAACATTATAAAAGCTTTAACTGAAGTTTCTTTAAGTCCATCGCTGCATCCAGAGCTCACCACCAAATGAATAACTTGTAGCATCTCTGCCAGATTTCACCCCTTCTCACATTACCTGGTCATATTTTATTACAGGCGACAGATTAGCGAGGCCCGGTGCCCACAGCCGTTAGGCATTTCGCGCTCTCTGTACAGGGGTGGAAGCGTTTTTCTCTAACAATACCTTCACATGCTGTCTATCTATCTTGTAGACGCACT
>JAGDYQ010000197.1:1439797-1476353 GCA_021962125.1 Bulinus truncatus | reverse complement strand
GATGAGACCAGGGTTCGATCCTCGGTTAGAACCAAAGGCATTTTTTCCAGGTTCTGGTAAATATTTATAAAGTATCCCTCAAGTCCACTCATCTGTGAGCCACACAATCTCTTTAAATGCCGAGGTTACAGGAAGAGATGAAACACTTACATCATCAGCTATGATAATTCTCCTTTAAGAAACTTTTTTTTACCAAACAAGAGCAAAATTATTATTATTATTATTATTATCGCATAAAAGAAGCTAAATGAAGTTTAAAACCAGGCGTCTCTGTTACAACAGATGAATAAGTTACGGCTTTTTTTGTCTTCTCTGATGACCCCATGACTATCTTTTCAATACATTGTTTTTATCTGATGTTGTATGCCCACTATTTAATTATTCATCGATCACTATGTGATTGATTTTAAAAACAAGATGTACCAGTGGACACCGGGAGAAAATCTGCACCTAGAGAGTGTGACGGCCCGTAACGCATTTTTATTCACTCATCTGGTGCCCCCTGCCATGGCCGTTGTAACTTGTAGCTTGAGGGCAGACAAAGATCTTTACAAAGATTAGGTCTGTAGGAAACCTTTGCCATTACATTTGACATTAATGTATGTGATATGAAGGTCCTTTGACACTGAGCGCCCTAGATCAGAGGCGTACATAGGGCGGGGGAGGGGTTCTAAATTCGAAAGTCTCCCGGGCCCCAGCTTGAAAGGGACATAAACGAAAACAAAATATATACCATGGAGGTGTGCCCCAACATTTTTTTTACATGAAATTATTAAGTACATTATCTCATGTGACGGTGTCGAATGTCAAAATGCTGGAGCCCCCCCCCTTTTGGCCAAGCCCCGGGCCCATAAATTCCTAGGTTCGGCACTGTCCTAGGTGGTTACTTAGTTATCTAGAGAACGGCCCTGCCTTAAATAAAAAGCCAGTCTAGAGCTATGAATGTCACGTGATCAAGGTCTTCCATCAAAGTAGCCAGTCATAGTGGACACTAACAACGGTCTTTCAAAGATAATGATTTATTTCATGGATATAAGACATCAAACTTTTCCGCAATGTTCTAAAAAATCCGAAAAACACTATCTAATTTTAACATATATAAAATACGTTTGCGTTGTGAAATAATTATGGTGTTTATATTTTGCATAATTTCTATATTTTTTTTTTAATGTTCATAAATAATAAATTTAAGTAGTCTAACTAGCTTTGAATTGTCAAAACTTGGCAGCTACAGATGCTGCCCCATTATAATGCGATAAGTGCTAAAGCTCTTTTTTTTATATTTCTACCTTAAAATGTATTTGGATTATACATTAACTTACCGCCAGACGCGTACCTAGGGGGGGGGAAGGGGGCTCCAAATTCTAAAGTCCTTCTGGGGCCAACACAGGAAAGGGCCCCCCAAAAAAAACTTTAATAAATATTTTTTATAATTTTTATTTATTTTTGGTCACCAGGTAAATTACCTAAATAAAAGTAGGGAGGAAGAATATGATTTGGGAAAAATAGAATTTATCATAAAATAGAACATATATATATATAACCTCTATCGTTGAAAGGGCTCCGTTTTGCATTTTCGAATTAAATGCTCTATTGTCCCTGTTTATCTGTCTGTCTGTCTGTCTGTCTGTCCGTCATCACCCTGGATCTCAACAACCATAAGTCCTAGATCCATGATGTATATATTATTTTGTAGGTCTTGGCCTGCCAAGAAAACACTTTGGTCCATTTCGCGATCTGACCTCTGAGGCCGGTGGGGGCGTTTTAAGTACCGTTTTTGCTTATATTTAAATGATAAATAATAAAAAGCTAATCAAAGGGGCGTAATCATTATTGGTTTTAGTATAACAGTTATTCAACATGATTACTTCCCTCTCTATTTATCAAAACTTGTACGCGGAGCAAAATCTATGACTGTAACCCGGGAAAAAATACGGATTTCGTCCGGCGAAGCCGTAGCCGTACACGAAAATGTTCTAAAAAATGTCCTTGTCCGAAACGGAAAAGACTTAAATTGCTTGTTTTATAATGTTACGAGATGTCATCGAGATTTTTTTTGTGCCCCGTGCGGCACTCCAACTCCACCCACCAACTCCACCCACCAACCCGTTGACTTTTTTTGAATTATATATAGGTCATGAATCTCCAACCGGTAAATAATCTGCTGACTAAGTTGTCCCGTCATGAACCAGTTTCTCACGGCTGGCCAGTTATCTGGGGGTCTCCATCTGGCACTTCTGACGGGGCCTATAGTGGAGTTTTAATGTGACACGGGCTTGTCAACTTTGTCCAAATCAGCTGGATTATGGGGTGGGGGGAGAGAAGTGCTTTAGAGAAATATTTAATGTCGGATGATGTGACGTCATGGCAGGTTGTCTGACCTGTAGCGTACCCGGGTCACGCCCGACTCATGACTTCTGCATGGACGGTCTGTTTTGTTTTATTATCAGCATGGAAGTGTGCTCCGCGAGTACCAGCATGGAAGTGTGCTCCGTGAGCACCAGCTTTGAAGTGTGCTCCGTGAGTACCAGCATGGAAGTGTGCTCTGCGAGTACCAGCATGGAAGTGTGCTCCGCGAGTACCAACATGGAATTGTGCTCCGCGAGTACCAACATGGACGTGTGCTCCGTGAGTACCAACGTGGAAGTGTGTTCCTTGAGTACCAGCATGGAAATATGTTCCTTGAGTACCAGCATGGAAGTGTGCTCCGTGAGTACCAAGTAAGTGGGGTGGTTTGTCTTGTGGTAAAGCGCTCGACGTTTGACCTGATTCGATCTCCGGTAAGGACCAGTGGGTATTTCAGGTCATGGTTAAAGTCCCCCCGCTATACAACCCCCCCCTCCCCCCGTGATGCCTCCAACGATCCAGGTACACACTACCAGGTTTACCAGATACAATCAATATTATTTATTAATCGATTTGTCGTTACGACGTAGAGTTGACACAGAGTCATGTGCTCCATTGTGAATGTGGTAATGTGTAGAACACTTACCGTACAATAAGTTTACGGAATAATGTTTAATGTGTTTGTGCAGGTGAGTGACGTAATGTTCACTTTATCCCTAAATGGTCATGGGGCAGATGAAGTGTAGATTGCATCTGTTGACGCGGCCACGGTAAAAGAATGAGTTGTGTGGTCAGTCGCCTAAAGTTAGGTACCCATTTAATGCTGGCTTGGCTTTGGGAGTGGAGTGGGGGCGACTTTCAACCAACTTTTTCAGCAACCAAGGATCGAACCCGGTACTATCATGCCGACAGTAAACCCTCATTTGACTTTTTAAACAAATGATTGACTGATTCAGTAAGAACGAATTATGACTGGAGATATGTCGGCACTAGCAGTAAATAAACTCTAAAACTTCTGTTACTAACAACAACATTTAATAAGACTTTTTTTTTTAGTTTTAATGTGTACATGTAATTGTCATTCATTCATTCAGCATTAGAAACACACATCAGATTTCAATAAGGTCAAATTTGTAATAAAACTATAACTAAGTATTGAATCTGATGGCTAAGTTTCCTGTTAAGAGTTTCATTAATTCATTACCCTATAAATAAAAGAGGGGAATATAAAAAAAAAACAAGAAATTTGGCAAATCGCTGAATATAACGATAGAAAACGAGAACGTTTACGAGATTTGACGGAGCGGAAAAAGGAATGCCAGAATGAAACAAGGATAGTTTTTATTATCGATAAGATCTTAGGACAGCTAAAACAGAGCTAAGAGTACTCCAGCAGAAACTTATACAAGTGATCTGTTCAATATCTATCGTGGGGGGAATATTTTTCTTTCTTCGCTTTCTCCCATCTTCGCTTTCCCCTGAACGAAAGTAACATATTCTGCTCTGGGTGGGTGGGGGGGGGGGCGTATTATACCCACCAGGGGTGTGTCCAGAACCTTTTTGTTGTTTTTTCTTTAAAAATAAGATAAAATAAATAAACAGTTTGACTCTAGCCACTGACTTGGATGGAGTGTCCACTGTTGTCAATGTTGGATCGCCAACTCAGTCCAGATATCTTGCCATGGACAGTGGCGTCTCTATAACATTAGGACGAGGTGTCACGTTTTCTTAACCGCCTCTGGAAGATTTCATAGTAGGTGTGTGTGTGGGGGGTTGTTAAGTGTGTGTAAGTGTGAAAGTGTGTTCACTACACTTGTTTATTAATTATTTTTATTTGCTCAAATGCATGGTAATTCTTGATACGTAACTTAGGGATGTACGTCATCTGATTCGACATGCATTTGTACTGGTAACTAGAGGCCACTTCTCGAGTGGATGGGTCCTGTGTGGTCGACAAGTTAGCCAGTGCCTTGGAACGGCTCTGCACACACGCACGCACACACACACACACACACACACACACGCATAGACACAAGCAAGCGAAGTAGAAAGAAAGCTTAGACTTGCAAATAAAAAGTAGGTCACACCATCTAGTGTCTTTGTAAATGATATTTTATTTTATCACTAACAAAACACACACACTGTATAATATATATATATATATATATATATATATATATATATATATATATATATATATATATATATATATATATAAACATACATACAAGCTTACGCCTAACCCTCATTCAACACTTAACTGTTGTCAGCGATTCAAAAGACAGAAATGATGAGATGTCCGTGTTGGACATGGCAGAAATGGAGGATATCAATTGCCAGCCCGTGCGGCTTCAAAAACATAAACTCTAAAAACTACAACTTTTGTCATAAGAGGAACGATAACTCTGTTCGTCCATACGACCATTATATTTCCCGCCCCAACTTTTAATTTTTATTTTGTTTTTAATTAAATTTGTCGTCTGCACGCCTGGAACCAGAAATCATTTTGTTAACTGCCGCATGTGAGGCAGCTGTAGGCCATGACAGTTAAACGCAGCCACATCATTCCCCCCTCCACACACACACACACACACACAAACACCCACTGCCACCACATACATGTTATGATTAGGGGGCGGGGTGGGCGTGGGGGTTGTGGAATTTATTTGCAAAGAAATATATGTTAGGAGGAGTGATAGAGGTGGAAAGATAACTCCATTTTAGGCCCTGGAAAATTGACCGCTTTCTCATTTCGTTGCACCCAGGTATCATTGCTACCAACCACTGCAATGTGCAACAACTGATTTATTTGAAAGGGGGGGGGGGGGGGGGAGGGTATGTTTTTTGTTTGGGGGGGGTGTGTGGGGGGGGGGGGGCGGGTATATAGTGGAGAATCTAATCAAATGGAGGGAGGGGGGGGGGGCGCAAGGAAAGCACTACAATAATATGACGTTGATGCTAATAGTAGAGATAGCCTACAATCACAACACACATACCCAGGACAAAAATCGAAATATGAAAACTGTAATTTTGATTATGTAATAGAAAATTAGACTCAGCTTTTAGAATACAATTATTTGTTTCTTAGTCTAGTGCAGTGTTTTTCAACCGGGGTTCCGCGGAACCCAAGGGTTCCACAAGGGCCAGCCAGGGTTCCAAGGGATTGAATAAACAAAAATTCTAATAGCAAAAATTTAGGGCCATGAAGGGACATAAAGGGGTATACAGGTTCCGCCAGAAATCTGACGACACCAAAGGGTTCCCCTGAATAAAAAGGTTGGAAAACACTGTCTCATTGTTTTTTCAAACCCAAGGGTTCCACAAGGGCCAGCCAGGGGTTCCGCGATTGAATTTAAACAAAAATTTAATAGCAAAAATTTAGGGCCATGAAGGGACATAAAGGGGTATACAGGTTCCGCCAGAAATCTGACGACACCAAAGGGTTCCCCTGAATAAAAAAGGTTGGAAAACACTGGTCTAGTGTATGTCAGATTTCTGTGTTCAAATGAGTCCAATCATCATCGTTTCGTCGCTCGAACATATTTTCTACATCTCGTTTTTAACATTGTTATATTCCCATCATGTTTCTTTATGTATTAGTGTAGGTGGTTTATTTCAATACTCAGAACTTGATTAGAATTTTTTATTATTATTATTTTTTTTTGCATGTTTTGATAAGCACTAGTTCTAGGATTTGAACCGTACGCCTTGCTTGTCCTATATTGACTACTTCTCTCAATACCAGCATATGACGAGTGATAATTAATGAAAGCATGTGAAAATTGAGGCAAAGGATGCAATAAAGAAGATTTCATGTCAATGTTGAACGGGGAACTCATTCATTGAGGGCATAGCGGGAAATAAAACCGTGGTAATTAAATAAAGGAAGAGAAATGCAAAGAACAAACAAAAGAGGGAAAAGAAAAATACTAATTTGAAATGGAAATAGAGAGTATGGGGGGATGTGGGGATGTGGGGAGGGGTAGGAATAAATAAACTTAAATGCCAGAGTCAACATATTCAACCTTATTCTCTCCCCTTATCGCTGTGAACAATTTCTTAATAGAGAGAGCAAAAAATAAAACAACAACAACAATTAAGACCGTCTGATAATAAAATTGATAAGCTTCTTTGTTTTTTTAGTTATACTCATCTCACATCTCTTTATCTCAAAACGTGTTTCTCTCCCCTCCCCCCTCTCTCTCTTTCTCCCTCTTTCTCTTTTTCTCTCTCTCTCTCTTCTCTCTCTCTCTTTCTCTCTCTCTCTCTTTCTCTCTCTGACCACATAGCAAGGCTCGATTTACCGCCGGGGATGCCGGGGATTTCCCCGGCTCTGAGAACTGTCATCCCCGGCTCTGCTTTAGCCAATATATCCCTGCCGGGGATGAAACCATAGACATTTATCCCCGGCTCTGCAAAAAAATGTTTTTCATCCCCGGCACTGGTTTTTTTCTTAAATCGAGCACTGACCACAAAGTACGGCGAGACACACTCTGCGTCATTAAAATATGAACAGAATACAACTTGTGATCATAGATATGCGCTACATTATTAAATGTCAACATGTTGACAAAATTAATGCGGGAAAATATTTTCTTCTGCTGTGTGTTTATGTCTGTTGTTTTGTTTTGTTTTTATTTACAGTTATCTGTGAGTTGTCGTCCCTTTTTTTTAAAGATAAACATCCAACAAACTAAACGAGTTGCTACTAAACATCCAACAAACTAAACGAGTTGCTACTAATAGCACTTGCACCAGGGGCGTTACTTATGATGGATAGGCAAGCTAGACGACTGATAGGGCCTTAACACTATCATATGGGCCCTCTTCCGGTATTAATACCAATCACATGTTGAGCCTTGAGGGTCCGACGTGTCCTTTAATCCTAGGGCCCCTAATAAGCCTATGTCTGTAAGTCAATATACCTACGGCCCCCCACCACCCACCCCCACACCTACCTAAAAACGGTTTTGTATAGCAGTTGTCTTGGGCCGAATTCTAATTCATTTATTGTATATTTCTTCTAAAAATCGTATCATGATATATCATGCTTTCTGTAACAAACGAAAAGAATTCAAAAGAAAGTAAAAGACTTACCGATATCAATTTAAAAAATAAAAAAAGTAAATAGAGAAAATAAAAGTAGAGCAACTAGGGGCGGTCTTAGGCATGTGGTAAATTTTCCCCCTTTCAGGGGCCTTTTGCTTGTGTGAAATGTGCACCCGTCTTAAATATGAAGGTGGGGACTGTTCTCCTCCTATCGGCCGGCCGCAGGTGTGTGCTGTCCGTCCGCCTGTGGGGGGTGGGTGGGTGTGTGAAGGGGGCCCCTCTCGGGGCCCCCTGGGTGTGAGTGATCTGTGCCCTTTGTGGGGGGTTGGGCATGTGCAAACTGTGCGCCTGTCAGTTGCCTTAGGCATGTCAAGTGTGCACCTTCCCTGGGCCGCCAAAAGACTAGAACCCGCTCTTAAAGCATCAATATGGCTTTTAAGTTTAAGTTACTGAATGGTGTGTGGGTGTGTTTCCTGTTGCATAACTGTAAACCTCAACCTCTATCCTACTGCACAACGTAAACCTTGGTTTAAAGTAAACCTTTGTTTAGAGATACACTCAAAGTCCAAAACATTCAACCCGGCAATGGGTGTAGGTATTTAAAGTCTCGCCCTCACCCTCGGGCAACGTCAAACGATTTCCAAAAGAACATTATTCTGCCCAAAAATATTTTTTTTTCTGTTCCCCCTTTTTTTTTTTAATCGCTCAATTTACGAGCGGTCTTCTCGGTTCTAGCTTCCGGCGACCTTCAAATGAATTACCTTGAATGGCAGTGACAAGCTAGGTCCCTCTGGGATTGAAAATGGCTGGTAGTGAAAATCACTTTGGATTTCAGCTGAAAAGTTGGGGTTACTTTTTTGGTTTTTTCTCATTTCCCTAGGCGCTTGTCAGGAATAGTTTTAAGACTGGCTTTTACCGAGCTCTGTATGGGCATTTTATTTAAGGGGCAGTCATACGCATCTGTCTTGTGGGCGAACACAGATGGTTATGTCTGTAGAGGGGATAAGAGAGGATCAAGACTTTGTTTTTCTTATCTTTTAGAATGGAAGTAAACGTAATTGTCAACTGCCGGACTGATGTATCATCAACAACTGACGGAGCGTTTTCGTTTCGTACCTTCGGATAGTTAACGAAGCGTTTTTTGGTTTGTGTCTTCGGATAATCAACGGAGCGTTTTCGGTTCGTACCTTCGGATATTTAAAATAAACAAATTATATCGTATTTGATTTTAAAGATAAAAAAGACAGCAATAAAAAAAAAACAGTGAAAGTGAGAGACCAATAGACAAAGATATAGATGACACACATGGAATGGGGAATTGAAAGTCAGATACAGTTTGTTTATTTAAATTTTCAACATTTAATCTTACTGTTTACTTCTTTCTCATTAGCCACGTATGTTATTGTTTACTAAAGGGGCGGATTCTAAACATTTGGGGAGGGGGAGAGGGCTATGTGTTAAAGTTGCCCTACTTGACGAATAACAGACGAGAGATAACTTTGGCTTCTTTCTGCGATAGTTTCACCCACCGATGGGGAGGAGGGGAGGGAAAAGGGGGGGGGGGGCTGCAAGTGAAAGGTAAAGGTCAGCTAGAGTTGGCTTGTTCAGTCAGCAATAGGCCCCTCCGAGCAGGGTTAAACAACCAGCGCTTGGCCATTTCACGACCTCCGCTGACCGCGAAGTAGCCTCCGGGGAGTCCCAGGGAAATTTTTTAAAACAGTAACAGAGTCGGTCCTGATAATGGAAAAGTAAACCCCCAATCCTTTGGTAAACAAAAAGAAACATTGCTAAAGTTTACCGTTAACTTTACTCCACGTGGGGGTCGATTCTGAACTTTACAAAGTAATCTTTACATTAAGTAAGTATTCAAACATTACAAAAAATACCAAGTATAGAATTTCTCCAACCGAAAAAAAAAATGAAATCTGGAACTTTGCGCTGCAATATAACAGTGTGCATCTGACATCTGTGTGAAGTGTATGCATATGTCTCCTAGATATCCGGATGCGTAAATTCAACATATACATCTGAATAAATATTGGGCATATTTACCAATGCTGGGACGATACCGACATTTTTTTCAACCGATACCATTACGACTCATCTAAACAAACGACCTCGATTCGATTCCTTGTTACGTGATATTGAACGTATTTTATCGAATGCTCGAAAATAGGTTAGCAAAGGGAGGGGAATGTGTCGAACGAGAAATGCAACATTGGGTTTAAAACATCCGATTCAAAAACACAATAAAAGTTCTCATAGTCCTATTCTGCATTTATTTTCCAATGAATCGTCCCATAACTAATATTTAAATACATGTATGATTTACTTTCATTGTCTTGTTACTGACCTACGAGCCTCCTCATTTCTACCCCCAACCCTATTGCTAAATGTATTAATGCATCTGGCACTTAACAGAGTACACGTTTTTCTTGGGGCCGAAATACACGACCATAAAGTGCTCATGACGTGTGTTCAAAATATGTCGAGTACCAAACTCTCGTTACTGCTGCATGCCCACCACAAACACGCACTGACCGTTGGTCTCATAGCTCTATATCAAAAACGACGAAAATACAATTTTTTTAATGTTTGGTTGCAAAGTTTTTTTGCGCTCGCTGCTTGTGTGACATCTTTAACTCACCTAACCTCCACCTCTCTTACCCCCCCCCCCGCCTCCCCACACCTCTCAGTAGGTAAGAATTGAAGACGGAAATGAACAGATGAAGTAGAGGGTGTGTGTGTGGGGGGGGGGAGGGGCAAGCTATATGCAGGTAATAGGCAAGGGATGGGGAATATGTGTGTGTATGCTTGATGAGTAGGGGGTGGGGGGGGGTGAAGAGAACAGGAGTCACCAGGGACACTGCACGTGCACTCACTATTAAATCCCAGGTCCCTCTATGCCTGTAGTACTCACGTCTGCGGAGGTAAGGGTATAATTTAACAGGCCCCAGTGAATGAAATGAGCAGCAGACGAGACGGTGCCAGGCGCGAGGAGTTCCATAACTGTATACGTTAGGGCAAATGGTTTTGGAATTTTTTGTTCTATTACTTATACAGGGGCGTGGAAATAGTGTACGGAGGGCTGCAACGTTTGTATTGGGAATAGAGAAAGAGAGAGAGAGAGTGAGATAGGGGGGGGGAGGGGGAGAGAGTGAGAGAGAGAGAGAGAGAGAGTAATCAATATATTTAATTACTCCCTGGTCAATTATTGTTAAATTTCAATGACTTTGAGATTAAAGATTTCCTTTTTGTATTTCATTTATTAATTTCTTGTCTTTCCTGTAAACCCCCGGATGTCCTTTACATTTAATGAGGTCTGACGTCTGTGTGTTGACATTTTCTTAAACTCTTTATTTCCATTGGCGGAGCGGGATTTCCAGTGAGACTGTCACAAATGACGTGTTGCTGTAAGACTTGTTTAGCTAGTACATTTTAGTTTATTCGTTAAAAGTCTTAAACTAATGACGTTGACAACGACGTCACTTTCTTTGCAAAAAAAAAAAAAAAGATTAAGAGAGGATTGACATGTGGTCATCATCTTATTGGCAGGTCAACGTCCTGACATTTCATCACCCATCGTTGTAGGTTATGTACATGTTTGCGCGCGCGCTTTTGGTGTGGATATGTTAATGTATTTTTACCTGTGCAATAAATTCCTATAAACAATAAGTTATTTAACAATATATTGTAATCAGCGCCTAAAGCAAAATAATAAAAAAAAGAGCTCTGTAGTTTTTTAACTGCTCAAGCTGGTACGCTACATTGACGCTACTTTTAAAAATTTGTTATAATTAGTATGAACACGAAGTCATCAGTCAAGTCAATAAATGTAATGCCCTCCCCCCCCCCCCCATGTTACTCATTATTGTATATATTGGATGATTTATTTTTTGTAGTTTACTCATTAGATTCCCTCCACACCTCCCCCCTTACAAAGATGGCATAGCTAAACATAAACCAAATAAAATTACCGGAGACTATCAGTCAGCTTAAATATTTACAAGGATAGATAGATAGATAGATAGATAGATAGATAGATAGATAGATAGATAGATAGATAGATAGATAGATAGATAGATAGATAGATAGATAGATAGATAGATAGATAGATAGATAGATAGATAGATAGATAGATAGATAGATAGCAGCACATAACACAGCAGATAACACAATATGTAACACAACATTACACTAACGGTCATTGTGTGCTCACCCCCGCCATCTTCGTCTACCTGCCACACGCGTGCTGTTAAACCCGTGAGAAACAAAGGATCAGCACTTTACTTACATCGTACACACACACACACACCCGGCGCGCGCTAGTCTGTGCGTACGTACTCACGCTCACACGCATCTGTTAGAGTAGGCTCAGGCTGTACATGGCCCGACCAGGGGCCTGGAACACATTAACCTTTTGGCCTAACCCAATTTGCATTGTTTGGTTTAGCCTCTATGCCCTCAGCCCAACTAAACTGGCAACTCTCGAGACGTGGCAAAACAAAATAATAAAATCAAAAGATAACACCCCTAGCGTTATTTATTTGACTTTCTCTACAAAAGAGCAATAAAACAAAGTAAATTAATTGACTTTTGAAGCAATTACTTGTTAGAAATTATTTCGGAAAGTTCCTTGTTAGTAGCAGTTAATGCTGTGGAAAGGTGTTGTTGTTTTTTTTTTTTTTGAATAAGTTAATATGTAAACAATACAATATATCCAGCCGCGCATTTCCGACACTTTGGTCTTTGACTTTGATTGTTAACTTATGTGTTTGTCTCTCTCTCTCTCTCTCTCTCTCTCTCTCTCTCTCTCTCTCTCTGTGTGTGTGTGTGTGTGTGTCAGAGAGAGATAGAGAGAAGAGATTATTAACAACATCAGGCCCCGAATATAAATAAAAAATGAAACAGCCAAATCCAAATTTTTGGTTCAATTGGTTTATTTAGGTTTGGACCTCATTAAATAATTTAAAACAATATCAGCGAAATCATGAAGAAACAAAAAAACACATTAGAAAAACTTGAAAGTTGGCAACTTAAATTTCATCGTAGACACAAAGTGGGTAATTTAAAACCACAGAGGTGTTGTTCATTAGGGTCGGCCCACCTCTGTCAACGCCTTCGAGAATTTCTTTTGTTTATTTTTTTTTTTGTATTCTTCGTTTGCGCTAATGATTGGTCGATGACATGAATTAAAAAAAAAACCAATAGCCGCCTTCTGGAAAAAACATTAACAAGGACAAGAATAGTTTCTACGTCTGGTGACATGCCAGGATTTTATTTTATTTCTTTAAAGTTTTAAGAAGCCATTTTTTTTGCATTATTTGTCAGTTAACTTTAAACCAAGGTCTCTGTAGCCAAATTAAACAGACGAAATCACTTTAAACTTATTTCATAGGGTCTTAATTGTATTATGAACAGACTCGTTTTAGGTTTCAAGTAGAAATAGGAACTTTGTTTCATAAGTTTGTTGGGCCCATAGATCACCGTACCTATTGTTCCTACTGTATCTACTGTGTCTAATGTGCCTACTGTACCTACTGATCCTACTGTACCTACTGTGCCTACTGTATATACTGTTCCTAATGTGCCACCTACTGTATCTACTGTTCCTAATGTGCCTACTGTACCTACTGAATCCTACTGTACCTACTGTGCCTACTGTATATACTGTACCTTCTAATCTACAGTTTTTATTATATTTTTTATTTTTTTTTTTTTTTTTTTACTGTTCCTAATGTGCCTACTGTATCTACTGTGCCTAATGTGCCTACTGTACCTACTGATCCTACTGTACCTACTGTGCCTACTGTATATACTGTTCCTAATGTGCCTACTGCATATACTGTTCCGAATGTGCCTACTGTTCCTAGTGTTCCTAATGTGCCTACTGTACCTACTGAATCCTACTGTACCTACTGTGCCTACTGTATATACTGTTCCTAATGTGCCTACTGTATCTACTGTGCCTAATGTGCCTACTGTACCTACTGATCCTACTGTACCTACTGTGCCTACTGTATATACTGTTCCTAATGTGCCTACTGTATATACTGTTCCGAATGTGCCTACTGTTCCTAGTGTTCCTAATGTGCCTAATGGGCTTAATGTGCCTATTTGTGGAGACATTCTTGAATATGAAGCATTGTAAATATGTGGTGAACCAGAAAGGGGTTAGAGTACCCCCCTCCCTTTCCAGTGGCACATGTGTCATCTTTTTTTGAATGTCACGTATTGAAATAGACACTGTAGTGGACATTTTAAATAAAATCTCTTCCCACTCGGGCCCTGTGTCTCCCAAAGCTGGCACTGATTTAAATTAGCCGTTATTTTAATTTGCCTTGGGGGCCTCCAAAATATATCTACGTCTCAGCCTAGTGCCCCCTGACAACGGCACTGACCCGAGTAGACCAAATAGTATGACTCATTTCGACACGCCCCAAAGCATGACGCTAACATTTAAATGTATATTGCCTTGTGATCTCTCATCAAAGAACGACAACTGACCAGAGAGTGTTGTGCCCTTGATTATCTTGAGCTCCTGTAGCAGCACATCAGGCAGAATCACCAGTAAATGTTTTGAATTTTTTAAGAGATTATTTCACAAAAGGTTTGCAGTAAAAGTTTACCCTACTACAAAATGTATAATGATAATACAATCATTTCTAACCCGTCCAGTAATACCTGCACTTGAAAACAGGTACCGTCTCGTTTTGCAGCCATTCGCTCTTCTCAGAAATTAATCTTAAGACAATTATTCTCATTTCTTTCTCTCTCTCTCTCTCTCTCTCTCTCTCTCTCTCTCTCTCTCTCTCTCTCTCTCTCTCTCTCTCTCTCTCTCTCTCTCTCGTTTTATCTTCTTTTATTTACTTTCTACAGTTTTTAATTAAAATAGAGCGAGAAAGAAATAGTTTATATAAACTGAACTCGTATTGAATCATCTCATTTACAGATTCGTATATCCCCCCCCAACCTATATTTTTCTAGTGTTTTTTTTTCCCTCTCCCCGCTCTGTCTCATGATGTAAATGTTTTGTCGTTAGCTTTGAACCGGTTGCAACTTTATTTTTGTTTTTATTGATCTGCTTTTATTTAATCATTGAATGTAAACCATATTCTACATTGACTACAGCTCTGGTCTGTTTCTCGGTAACGTATACATAATACGTGGTCAAGTGTCCATGGAATACCAAAGTCTATACATAATAAGTGGTCAAGTGTCCATGGAATACCAAAGTCTATACATAATAAGTGGTCAAGTGTCCATGGAATATCAAAGTCTCCTAACTATAGCTCGTATTCTTACTTCTAATCTCTAATTTCAATGACAACAAATTGAAGAAATGCGTAAACCTTTTTATGCGTTTCAGTGCATACGTGCTGCTTACACGATACAGGTGCGCAATGCTATTGACCTGCTTGCCGTGCACGTAGCAGTCCCAGCGAAGTCAATGTTTTGAAATGACTTTAAAGTCATATTTTGCTCTACCTCTGTAATTCAAAATAAAGAAGTGAAGAAACCTATGATTAATGAATTTTTCAATGTTTAAATGTCATGCTTACGGTAAGTAATTCAGAGCTTACTGCTAATGGTGATCTACTATAGTAATATGAGTTTATGTGACACTAATGCTTTAATTCTATTGTATAGACACCAAAGAATAATGTAGTCGTCTTTATGATCAATAATATCACCAGAGGCGGAATAGGGTATGTTGGGGCGATAGACGCACATTGCAATGTATGGCCTTTTAAAAAAAGGCATTTGTTACGGGACCAAACGTATGGTCTCCGTATTTTTTTTACCCGGGTACCAGCCGTAGATAATATTGCTCCACACCCTAACCCTATCCCTAACCTATCCCTATCCCTATCCCTAACCCTAACCCTAACCCTATCCCTATCCCTAACCCTAATCCTGAAAAAAAAATCTGAAAAAAAAAATAAAATTTATATATGTCATGTTCTTTATACCCTAATATAATGGTCACGTTTGGTCCCGTAACAAGTGCGTTTAAAAAAACGCACTTGCTACGAGTACGTAATTACGTACTCCGTAAATTTTTTCTTCGTGGTACGTGACGGTACGGAAATAGACTTTGGAATTCAAAACATAAGGTATCAAAAATTGAGGCTAAAATTGTTTGTGTGGATTGCTAGCACAGTCACAGAAATTTTTTTTTTTTTCAAATTTTTTTTTTTCAGAATAATAGATACTAATTTAGCGCATATTTTTTTGTTTTATTACATTATAAAAAAAAAAAGGGTTAGGGGGGTTAGGGTTAGGGATAGGGGGTTAGGGTTAGGGGTTAGGGTTAGGGTTAGGGATAGGGGTAAGGGTTAGGGATAGGGATAGGGGGTTAGGGTTAGGGATAGCATCATATCGCTATCTGAAAAAAGGGTTAGGGTTAGCATCATATCGCTAAAAAATATGCACATCTTTTTACGTACCACGAAGAAAAAATATACGGAGTACGTAATTACGTACTCGTAGCAAGTGCCTTAAAAAATATACAGAGTAACATCAAAATAAGCTATACCACGAGTCGGAAACCTTGTGAGATGGAAGAGTTTAGGAGTTAATTTACAATTTTCTCAGTTTTTAAAGAGCCACTCAAATTGTTCTTTCAATATTGTGCTATTTGATTGGGAATAGGTATATAAAATAATGTCAGTATTATAATTATTTGCTCATTGGGAATAGGTATATAAAATAATGTCAGTATTATAATTATTTGCTCATTGAACTGGAAGGCCGCAGCTTGACATCGAAAGAGCAGTAGGTTGCCGACACCTCAGCTATACAATGGTTAACTTAGGTGTTTTGATGGACTGTTCTGAGTCATACTCAATTTTGAGCCCAACACTGAGTTTCATCAATGCGTTTCTTTGATGTCAAAACAGCTAGATACCCGGTAACAAGATGCTAGAGCTATAAGTTTTAAAAAGTTTTGTTTGAGTAATCTGATTGGTTTAAAAAATAATAACCAATTCACCGCGACACTTGAAAAGTGGAAAACATCAAGGCGCGGTATTGTAACGTTGAAAAGCTTTACCTTGTCTCATGATCGTTTATAATGAATACATCAATGTAACACAATAGAGAAAAACAAAAACATGCTCCCTCCAAACCCATCCACTTGAAAGTAACAGGTATAGGCTACGCCTCTGATAATGGGGAGGGGGGAGGATACAGGGGATACAGATATTCCCCCCAGTGTTAAGACAGAAGTGAAGGTTATTCTTAGCACCTGCCTCCTTACCACATTCAGAGTTAATACTAACCAAGGTGGTGCTCACACTATCGCATACGACTCATATGCACGTGCCGTGTAACTTACTCAATAAAACCCCTGGACGGTGGATATGAGAGTCTAACGTGGGGCAAATACAAAGCGATGGATACTTCAGTGTCACATCGTATTAATGTCAGTGGGGGGGGGGCAAACCCTCCCCCCCCACCCCGACCCTCAAGGCGACAGGTAAAAGAAAGAAAAATCTCAAAGGATAAATCCATTTAAGTGTAGTGTAACTCATGAGAGGAATACAAGGGGGAGGGTTAGGGGGCAAACTGTTATGTAATGTTAGAGTTGGGGGGTTATGGTTAGGTTGGGGGTGGGGGAAGGATAAAGAAGGCGGGTAGTGTTTTTTTTATTTTATTTTTCTGCCACAAATAACCCCCAAGACGTTCAAGGTTAATTAGCATCAAAAGGTCACACCTGGGAAATTCCCTTAAAATGTTTTTTTTTTTTGCAGAATCCCTCTCATTGTGACTTATCTCCCTTCATTGTCTTAACTCTTTCTGCCTGCAGAACTTAATGACTTGATTTTATGTGCCACGGCTGTCTATTTAATACATCGTCACGTGGGTGCTTAACTAACACCTGAGATTTACCTGGTAATTATGTCATATTGTCGGATGAGATGTCGTCCCCCGTCCCCCATCTTTTAGTTAGACATGGACACATTCTTCATTTAGAAATATGTTCTTTTACTAAGTAAATATATATATATATATATATAATGAATTAAATGGATATTTTAGTAATACTGGTAGGTGGGGGGGGGGGAATGATCCCACGGGTAAACAAGACTTACGTGTGGGCGAAGTGTTACAAAATATGACAGGGAAGGGGTGAACATGGGTTGACATACGTCATTGAATATGGAGCTACAGCACGAGAAAAACACGTGTTTGGCATTGGTGTGGATTAAAAAAAAATATCCGTATCGGTAAAAATGTTGGGGGAAAATATCGGTATCGGATTATCGGTAAAAAAGCTTATCGGTCGCTCCCTACTTAGCATACCCCCCCCCACCCCACCCTCACATTCTCCAGTATGGGTACTTCTCAACCGGAAAAAAAATCTGGCAAACTGAGTTAAATGATTTTTTTTCCTTGTCCAATTTCACTTTGATCTAAAGCAGACATTTTAAATAAGAAAGTTGTCTCGTTAACCATCTCCACGCCCATTCCTCCCTGCCACCCCCTCCCCCCCCCACACACACCCCACCTCTACTGCTCATTAAATAGAATCATGTAATTGCACACGAATAATGACCCGTGAGTTATGCCCGAGGCGGTGTACAAAAAAAAAATAGAGAGAGAACAACTTCCCGCCATTAATTAAGACGTAGCAGAAAGGAGGGAAGGCACCTACCAAAGGCACACAACTCAATGCAATTTTCTGTGTACCGCAACTTCTTGGCAAATGATAATAATCTATATCCAAGAACAATTAATTATTGATGTACGTCTAGTTATTATGTTATTACTGGAGAACAACAATTGCATCCTATTATAAATATTCATGAGTTTGTGGAATGGTATTTCATCACTCAGTAGACATGAAGTAATTAGGCTATTTAGTTGGTTTGTTTCTTCTAGGGTGTGGAGATGATAAGAGGGGGGGGGGGAGGGGGGGTAACTAAAAGGTTAAGGAAGAATAAGGTTGTGAAAGATAAAGAATTCAAGTGACGAAAACAAATTAAATTCAATGACGGTATTCCGTGATGGTATTCAGTGATGGTATTCAATGATGGTAATAAGCTACGGAATTCATTGTATATCAAATCGTGGTATTTAGTGATGGTATTTAATGATGATATAAAAAGATTGTATAAAATGATGACATTTAATGACGGAGAAAGACCTTAAAGCCATAGGAGTGAGAGAGTGGAGGAAGAAGACGATGGATTGGAAAAAGTGGAGAAGTGTAGTATGGCAGGTCAGGGCCCTAAATGGGATGTAGAGCCAAAGGAAGAAGAAGATTGAATGACGGTATTCGGTGATTGTATTCTATGATGGTATTCAAGGAAGATATCAAATGATGGTATGCAATGATGGTATTACTGATCTTTTTCTTTCCTTAATTCTCCCTTTTGTATTGACACTGTCGTCTGCTGGAATATTTTTTTTTTAATTTATCTATTTACATTTCTTGTTGATTTCCAACAAATCTGTGTTCATTTAAACTCATGTTTCGTTGATTCTCTGCTTATGAAGAACTGTGTGTATGTGTTGTGTTTAGTTTCTTCAACTATTGATTTGTTTATATGTTAGATTAGCATACACATACCTAAACACACACAAACACATTCATCTAAACTTAAACCTAAACAAACACACTGACCTAAACGCAAGCTTACACACAGAAAAAGCAGCAATATGAAGCCGCCTATATACAAAACTTGTAAACACACGAACCACACATAAATATGTCCCCTCTAGAACCATTTACACACCAATGCGTTTGAACAACAACACATATACACACAAAAATAGTTCACTTATTAAAATATCAACTCATATTTCAAAATTTTATAAAAATCCGTTTTCAAATAACAGAGACAATTTTGTCAGTTTCTTTTTTTTTTCTTTTTTTGGTTCATATCAAAGCAAACCAGAAATATAGAAATTCATTCACTCTAGTTTTAAAATTAAACAAAAAAAAAAATAGTCAAAGATATGTCTGAAACGAAAATGTGTGTATGTGTATGTGTGCGTGTGAATGCGTTTGTTTTTTTTTTTTGTAACAAAAAGCAAAAATTCAAACATTTCAGTGAAAATTTCATCTTGAGTTCCAGAATATTTTTTTTTAATCTTAAACAGAGATCAGTGAAGACTTAGTCAGAAATCTTTCCCGGGGGATAATTAAGATGCGTATCATGATGGATCTGAAACGGAGGGGGGATGCAGGGGGTGAGGGGGGAGGGGTGAAGTTGCGGAACTGAGTAGACGCTTTAGTGTGACGTGAGCAGGTTACAGAAGTTCCCGGTAGATGGGTGGAGGGGTGGGTGGGGGTGAGGAAGGAGATATGTCAAGTGGAATAAATGAAGAAATCTTTATGTGGTTTTGATTTTTTTTTTTTTAAATAGATCTGGTGTTGTAGACGAAATAACAATGGATGAACAAAAGAAGAAAAAAGAAAACGTTTGTTTAGTTTGGAAGCAAACAATTCATCACATACAAAATGTCACATATGTGTGTGTGTGTGTGTAGATATGTATGACTATCTTATATGTTGGATATCAGTCAAATGGTAAGTTCAATACCAGTGGAGTGACACGAGTCAAAACGAAAAATGAATCACAAAGTCACGCTGTGCATCTATCAATGTTGTCACACACACACACACACACACACACACCCACACACCCACAGACACATACACACAGATTACAAGCACACGCACACACATGAATGTATATACATTTACATATTTTGATATTTTTATGCGTGCTTATCGTTTAACTCACTTCCGGTTTTAAGTCGTCTGCTATTCGACAAAACAACTGACAACCTACCCCCATGGATGTATCTTTGGTTGACTGTGCTCAGAAATAATCTACGCACTGATATATATATATATATATTTTAAGGACAAAGCAATATCACACTTTGTACGTACAACTGCAAACTCACTTAAACTTTGACCTCATCTCGTCACATGACCTTTCGGCTCACATAAACACAATTAAAAAAAAAAATAATAACACATCGTGTGACGCTGTAGACAGGCGAAACTGTAAATGAGCCACAGATGATCATTTTACACACGGTGGGGGGAGGGGAGAGATACTGTCACACGAGAAATGTCACATGTGGTTGCACCGCCTTGGCTCGGAGGCTCCGAACGGACTTGATTATCTTAATACGTGTTAAATGTGCCTCAACTTTTTTTCGTTCGCGACAGAACCGTCAAAGGAGGGCGTCAGTATGTCCGCCGGTACCCCTCACACGCATGGGCGTATTCATGGGGGGCATTTGCTCCCCCCCCCCCTTTACATTTAAAAAAAAATGTCATAAAGTTGTTATTTGCCCTCCCCCCTGGAAAATCTTTGCCCCCCCCTGGAAAAATTCCTAGCGACGCCCATGCTCACACGTACGTTTTTTTCTGCGTATCCCTGCATTAGCTTTCCCCGTGCCCCCTTGGGGGTACATATACCACCGGTTGAGAACCACGAGTCGAGGTGGGGCGTGTTCATGTGGGACGGACTTTCGTGAATCTGTCCAGTTTTCATTTTATTTATTTTTTTTTTGTTTGAAAGTTGGCAATTCTAATGACGCGAGTTTACATCCCATAATTTTGAGACACCACTTCCCTTGTCCCCTGATTCCCGTGTAACGGATGGCTAGAGTGACGTACTGTCCTGGGTGTGTGGAGCTGAGGCTGGGAGAGCAGATCATCATGTATGTGTCTTTGGTTACCGGTTCAAAGTTCAGCCGCATCAGTTATCACTCTCGCAAATCTTAAAAAGCACGCACTGACCCATACAAGAAAATGAAGTTAATCTTTTTTTTTTTACAGTAAATGAATGAAATTTTGGTTTATTTTGGCTCTATATTATCAGTGTAATCAAATGGATCGCATTAAAAATCAATAGGCTTTATTCTATCAATTAAAAACCTGATTAAAAAAAAAAAGAATTGTGTATATCCACTCTATATTACTTAATGGAAAAGAAGTTTTAAAGAACATAAAAGATGTGTAAATATATTTGTATTCTTTGATTAACTTTCATTATTACAAACTATTGTCTCAATTCATATATTCAGATTTGAACACAACCATTCGGAAAACATCAATGACACCAGAATCACACGTACAGAGATATACACGCAAACGTCATAAACCATGAATGTGGACAGTATAAACCGGGCAAGAGGTGGACAGCGCTTATTAGAAGACTTTCATGTCTTGTGATCTATTCCCACTGCTAATGTTCCATACACCCGAAAGATCACAGACAAACAAAAAACCCAATTCGATTTATTCTCTATTTATAATTCTCTTCCAAACCTGGCCTGGTCTTTATCTCTGTACCACGTGATTTCATTGTCAACCCCAGCGCACAGTGACCGGCAGAAGACAACCAATTTCCTCCCTTGTCCAGACTAGCGCTCGGGGTGGTTCCGTGGGGACTTGGGTCAGTCTGGGGAGATGGGGGTATTTTTACCCCCCTGCGCTCACTATAATGATTTTCTCTTATAACTTTCTAAACTGTTGACTTCCTTTGGTCAAGACTATAGTTTTCCTTTGGTCAAGACTATGGTTGTCCTTTGGTCAGGACTATTTTTGTGCTTTGGTTAAAACTTTAGTTGGTGTTGTTTTTTTTACCTCCCCTTTCATGTAGGCCATTTATCTCCCCTTGACCGAAGAAAAGAAAATAATTCAGTATATAGGCAAGTGACAAGAATGAGTCTATCAATGAAAAAAAATCCTTTAAAGATTTAACGGTATTGTACTGAAATAATAACTGAATAAAACACATACACAACCGAAGCCTTCCCCCCCAGCCCCCTTCTTAAGAGCCAAATCTAGGGTCCCCAAAGTCCTAGGCCTGGCTCTGCACACTGACACGGGCCACCGACTGATATGGACGCCGATGTAGTTGTTGGTCAGAGTTGTCCAACAGTGCGGTCAATTATAATTATCGAATTCTCTGTAGTAATTAAATATTGTGACAAGAACATTGCCTTGATGTTTTCATAACTATAACAAAAAAATGGTTTCTCTCTCTCTCTCTCACTCTCTCTCTCTCCCCTTCTCTCTCTCTCTCTCTCTCTCTCTCTCAATCTCTGTCTCTCTTACTCTCTCTTACTTTTTTTTCTCTGGCAGTCTTAAGACACCGACTTAAATGACGTCATAATCCAACAGGATTTTATGGACCTGTTCAGATCTTCCCGTCAGACCCCTTTTGAAAAGCTTACACCGGAAGTAACTTTTAAGTAGGTCAAGATGGAGGACACAGTAAATGGAATAAGATAAAGGAGAGAAGAGCTTCAGGGCACAGAATTACTTTAGGAATTAAATAGAACACTCACCAAAAAAATCGTTAATGACCTAAAGGGTTGAAGGAGGGGGTAGGGAAAGGGCGGGCGCGGGGGGGGGGTATACCGCTTAAAAAAGGTAACTATCATTTCATCAGGAAAAAAAAACAACCAATGAGTTGGAGAGTACTACTAACCTGTTTCTTGTTTTTGTTCATTTCATTTATATTCTTCGTCAATGTCAACTTGCCTCACTTTCATTTTTATAGCAGAATAATGGGCAATGAAATTTAAAAGTTAAATTTAAAACGCTAAGCCCCCCCCCCCCGGGGCCCCCTAATCACTAGCTTCGACACTGATCGAAATTGATAACTAATATATGATTGAACATTTTCATCTGAAATATTTGCTCAAATTGAATACGCCCCCCCTGACCAATATATAGGTCTGGTCAATGACGACAGATTTAAGAAATTTTTGTATACAAACATTTTAACCCAGCGAGCGTGTGTTTCATTTCAAACCCCAACCGCGTTTATTTCAACAGAGATTCTAAAATTATGAAATACATTGAACAATATATTTAAACCAGCATCTTAAGCCTGTTCCATTCTGGACACAGGACGTGTTAGCGCATTTTCGTGTTATGTATCAGTACGTATGTAGTGATTTTCTTGGTGCCATTTTTATCCTGTAGAATTTTTTTTTAATCTGAAATTTACAACAAATTATTAATTTTATTCGAAACAATAAGTTTGACCAGTAGTTAGAATTTCCTGTCTAAATTTTGAACACTTTAGTGAAATAAAAAAATTTTGCATGGAAATTGAGGTCATATGGCACTTCCAGGAGGACGAACTGCCACTACAAGAGGTCAGATCGCGAAATGGACTTTTGATGCAGGAATGGCAGGCCAAGAACTACAAAAAAAAAGTTTATACATCATGGGTCTAGGACTTATGGTTGCTGAGATCTAGGGTGATGACAGACAGACAGACAAACAGACGGACAAAACGGAAACAATAGCGCATTCGACTTCTCGAAAACGCGCTAAAAAATGTCATCAGTACGATTGTGTTTAGAGCTCCTAAAGCCAACACCTTAAAACAAACCCATAACGTGTTATGTTTACAGCAAACAAAAAAAAATCACACAAAAAATCCAAGTTGTATTATTATTATTATTATTATTATTGATGTGCTGACTAGAGTTATGCTTCCCTTCTGTCCCACAAACCATCCAGTGGTTGCGTGCCCCTGTAACAAGATGTGACCGAGAGGAATGTTCTCGGGCTAATGTATTTTAAGGCCAAGTGTCAAAAACACGCCATTCTTACGACTCGGGGGTTGTGCCCGTGCGCGCGCGTGTGTGTGTGTCATGACAAAAGGAGCGTTGCTATGCAATGAAACAAAAGGTAATTTAACGGTTCTCAAAGCGTGTTGCAAGTGTTAAGGCAATGTTTTGACATTTACTTATTTTTATATTGTACATGGTAAACTACTGACTATGGACATTTTTTTTTTTACTGTAAACCGTTTATAAAATAAATGTGGCATAGAATGTATTAACCCAAAACTTTTCTGAGCCACGCCCTTTTCAACGGATCTCAATGTAGTCACTTTAATTTCATCAATGGAGCATTGATGTGCAAATATTTTTTTTTTTCATTTTGGACAAGTTGTAATAAATTTCGTCTTAGATGAATCTTGTTCTACATCTGTCAAAGACGAGTGGTAAAAATAATAAAGTAATGTACATGTGGCAGGCTTAGTGTTTAATGATTAATAAAACAAAAAGAAAATATCAACTCTTATAAAGGCGAAAAAAAAACCAATAATAGGGGGATCCGGGTTATAGGGGAAAGGGACAGCTCTAATAACTTATAATGTAAAACTGAATAAATTTTACAATTGTTTTTTTTTTTTTCAAATTTTTTGTAGCCATTATGGATGTAATAGAGAATCCCTGATGTCAGAAATTGGTTAGGGCGTTACCGAGTGTCGCTGGAAAGTGGCTTGGCAGATAAAACACAACAATAGGAGAGGAGATATAAGTTGAAGGGAGAGAGTGGGAGAGAAAATGAAAGGCAGAGAGAAACAGAGGGAAAGAGGAAGAGAGAGAGAGAGAGAGTGAGACCAGAATCTGAAGAGAAGAAGATTCCACGAGATGGATGACGCTAGATCAAGTGGTTTCACAAACAATGATGAAACGGTGCACCGTACAAGCAACCAGCAAACAAATCTCAGAGCGAGACGAACAAAAAGATATAGATAAGGGGAACTGAGAGAGTTAGCAAAGATTAAGGGGGTCAGCGTTTACCATTGTTGAGGTGTTTACTCACTCGGGCCTCCCTCCATCTGAAGATATCATGACTTGTCTTTCTCACCTTTAACCGTTGGCTATCCACACCCACACCTACCCTCATCTCAGATGTCTCTCTCTCTCTCTCTCTCCACCCTAGGAGAAAGTTCAAGGTCATTCAGTAAAACATCGCGATAACTATCAAAAAGTACCGTCTGCTGAAGAGCAGATATCCGATAGAACAAAATGCACGTCAGATTTTACGTTCAGGTCCGTTAACATTTTGTTTATAGATGAGGCGAGTATCTCAAGTCATTACTTTGATACCTTAGCGATTTGTTATTAATGGTATGCAGGGGCGGACTTGCGCCGAAGGAAATATTGGGCCCTTTAAAAGAAAAGACATTTAAAAGGCTCTGTGGGGCAACTAAATAGTTGGGGCCCTATCAGGCCCGTAGCGTGCGGGGGAACCTGGACACAATGATACATGTCTAGAAACAATGATACATGCCTACATACAATGATACATGTCTAGACACAGTTATACATGTCTAGAAACAATGATACATGCCTACACACAGTGATACATGTCTAGACACAGTTATACATGTCTAGAAACAATGATACATGTCTAGACACAGTGATACATGTCTAGACACAGTTATACATGTCTAGACACAATGATACAAGTCTAGAAACAATGATATATAGTACAGAATGATATTTGTTTACGTTGCTTAGAGTCGAGAAGTTTAGCTATCCTGTACCTACATATACCTGAAGGATCTTCACCTTTAACATTTGTTATACATTGTGTACATAGTTAAAAAAAAAAAAGGTGGTATAAAATTTCAACCATTTATAATTTTTAAACACAAACAAATGAGTAATTTATTTTATTGTATCACTTTCAGTTCCGACTGATGGACAAGTCAATCAGCAAGTCCAACAAGTTCATCGTGCTGTGCCATTAGCATCACTTTACCCAAGACTCATTTTTCATAGTTTTTCCCGCCAATTTTCTGTCTATAAGTTTACCCATAAGTAAGGCCAGGAAATAGAAAGTTCCGGAAATACGTCACATCCTATTCATCCAGTTTAAATTTTCCCTCCATTTTAAAAAAAAAAACATAATATAGTAGTGTTGATACCTTCAAGTGTTTCATTCTGTCCTGAATGTTGCCGGACTATTTTACTGACCAGTCGTACGAGAGATAACCTTCATCCTGACGAGAGTTGAGTAACATGAACCTGGCTGTTATCGTCAGCACACATCGTCAGTTCGTGGTTCTGTCGGCCGACGGTTGAAAAATAAACTGTTTGTGTGTGTGTATGTGCTAGGCCTGACCAGCTGATGACCCGTGTGTTACTTTTGAGGTGAGTGCTTCCACAGTTTGTTTATGTTTTAATTTGTCCACTCGTTTTGCCTGTTCGTCTCTACTTAAGGGAGTTAATCTCATTTATTGTATTTATTTGTTTTCTTGATTAATTGTTTATCTATCTATCTGTCTATCTATCTATCTATCTATCTATCTATCTATCTATCTATCTATCTATCTATCTATCTATCTATCTATCTATCTATCTATCTATCTATCTATCTATCTATCTATCTATCTATCTATCTATCTATCTATCTATCTATCTATCTATCTATCTGTCTGTCTGTCTGTCTATCTATCTATCTATCTATCTATCTATCTATCTATCTATCTATCTATCTATCTATCTATCTATCTATCCATCTATCTATATATATCTATCTATCTATCTATCTATCTATTTATCTATCGATCTATCTATCTATCTATTTATCTATCGATCTATCTATCTATCGATCTATATCTATATATATATATATATATATATATATATATATATATATATATATATATTTGTGTGTGTGTGTGTTTTTTTTTAATTATTGTTAATTAGTTTTGTTAAATGTATATGCTACTTACTTTAAACTAAATTCGTCTATGTTAAGATGCACACTATAGGAATCTTTCTAGTGGCTAGACATATATATGTGATGAAGTCAGACCGAATTAATGAATCGTAAAAAAGACATCTGCACACCACCACACACATATTCTATCCTATTGCACACGTCTCATCGGTGTTTGAAACACTTCCGGACCTCAGATAACCTTTTGAGAAATAAAAGAAGAAGGTGCCCTGTTTAACTCTCGGGGGCCTATCATAAATAAACATGCGCTAGGACGACAACCCAAACCAATTAAACTTCACACCCGATTTTTGCAAAGGGCATGTACCTCGTTATTGTCCTCAAACATAAGAGTTACCTAGTCTGTTTGAATGTGCTATCCATCTAGCGGAAAGTCCCGATCTATTTTTATCTCATTAAAGAAATGGCACAAAAAATACTATTCGTATTGAAGGTTTGGGGGAGGGGGGGGCCGGGGGGGGGGTTGAAAAGTGTAAGTGTAAACTTTCGCAAATGTTAACGCTCATCTCCAATCAACACAGAAAACTTTTGTCTTTCATCGTTTGGTTAAAATGTTTATTTCTATATTCCCCCTCCCCCCCACCTCCCACCCCCGGGGCTAACTAGCATCTCCACGATATTGAAAGTTCACCTGCTCCTCCTACATAAAGTTTTTTTTTTTTAAACACCTAAAATATACAATAAATGAGCCAATCTCTTTCTTTATCTTCTGTTAACCTCACCCACGCTTTTTTTTAAAAGATATATATATATATATATACTGTATAAATTTAGAACGTTAAGGTTTGAAACAATGAAGTCTGCCTGGTGGATTAATTCCCCTTGACTTGTCAAGGAGTTGACGTTGCATGCAGGGGGACATTACCCGCGTTCACACGATCTACCATACGGGGCTTTCATGAGCCATCACTCACACAAACCTTATTGTCTTGTCTGCCCTTGGCTGATAGAATAAAATTATAGGATGGGGGGGTGGGGGTGGGGGAGGGGCTGGAGTTCAATGTCAGGACAGGTGAAAGTTTTGTGGGTAAGTAGACCGAAAAAAAAAATATCCCGGTGAAATGTATCCTGTTCCATATTAAAGTGACATACGTAAAAGCACAAATAATGCGTCCCTATTAAAAATGTATTATGATACCAGGGGCGTTGCAAGAAAATGAAGGGTCCTCTTGCTCACTCTGTCAACTGGGAAACCTCCCATCCTATAATATTTTAACTGAATTTTTAAATTAATTGGGGGGGGGGCTCAAAGGATTGGTCCCCTCTTACGAGTGTTTGCGAATCCCCTTTTCCCTCGCAGCAGCCCTGTTTCTAAAAGTAATATTTTACAGAAGTTATGGTGATGTCTTTTTTTCGTTTTTTTTAAAGAAGGGGGAGGTAAGGAAGGCAGAAAGTGTGATAATATTTAAAATATAGTTTCAAAGTTTAAAAAAGAAGATTACGTTTCATAGTGTCATCTATTTGACGTTCACTCGGTCTGTTTAAATGTATAACATCTCAAAGTGACGTCACTTAAACTTATGCCTCTACAACTGTAATGTTTAATTCCCTTTAGTTCACGCCCTTTTTTAAAAAAAAAATAATTTCCAATAAATTAAACAAAAGAAAGCAACTAAAATTGATGAGAGAAAAAAAAATGTTAAAACATGCAAAATATAGAATTGCGATAAACACTTGAAAAAAAAATAATTTTAAAATAAATTATAAATCCTTTCTTAACAGTATAATTATTAAATAGACTTTATTAACAGGTGAATTAAGACAGGTGGGAAATGAGAGGCCAGCTGCAAGGATTCTTCGGTTCGTTGAAATAAACAGACAAGGTGAGGGGGGGGGGGAAATATTATGATGGGTGCCGTGTGTGAGTTTTTGGTTATGGTCATAATTAGTCCAATTAGTACAAAATATGTCTAGTCGAGCCACACTAGATGGTGAGTACAGTGCTTTGTCAAGTACTCGAGATATATATATATATATACACACACAATCACTGAGTGGAGTTAAACGGTGTATAAATATTAAGTGGTATATTTTATTGTATATTAATTTACCATACTAGTTGTACCCTGCAAAACCTTTGCATAGAGTTATATCCCTTTAGGCTTGATCGGTAGGCTAGGTTATTTTTTGGTTTCGGGCAGATCCGATTTTTTCATGGTTGTATTTTAAACTGGAATACTGTTGTATTAATTCTTTACTTTCGATTTAACGCAGAACCCAAATCGCTTTTATTTATATTATATGTCTGTGAAAACCGTTCGAATGACTAGGCAAACTAACCGACTGCTTAGCTCCCCGTTCCCTCTCCTCCCCCTCCCCCACTGCCAAAGGGTCGATTTCCAAAATACAGTGCTATACGCCGATGAGTACTTTCGTGTAGGGCCCTAAGACAGGCGCGTAACGTGCGGGGGGGGGGCAGAGGGCCGCCCACCCCCCTGAATTTTATCTGGCCACCCTCTGCTTGTTTACTCTACTCAGTAACATTTATTTCCTGCCCCCCCCACCCTGCTATTGGCTTGGCCCTGCTGTAGAATGCCTGGCCCCTGCTGTAGAATTTTCACGCTTCAGGGCTGCCCTAAGAGTCTCTGCCACTATCTGCCCAGTGCCCCTAAAAACATGATGATGGTTCTGGTCTCATGTGAAATAAATTTCGTTCGTTTATCTTATATAAAGATGAAGAAATTGTATTTGAAATCAAATAGTTTGAACACATAAACAAATGTGAGATAAGCTAGTTCAATCACGATCAATTCATCTTTTAGTTCGGAAAACATCTGCTTACAAAATTTTGACTTTATCTGTTTCAAAAAAAAAAATGATTACATAGGTGGTGATTTGGCACTTGGTGTTGGGAATACATTTATGTAATAAACGAAAATCAATCAATAAATAAAGTTTAATTAATGAAATAAAGAGCTTTAATCGTTAACAATGTTATTATTTGCGATCACATGTGAAATGCTAACAGGATTCATCTCAATTGCTACATACATTTATACCTCCAATGTAACTAATTTTAATGAGATATTCTCACCAAGTAGCAGAAATGCAATCGAAGCCGCCCGAAATGTCCCGAATACCATCAATCCGGCTACACCTATGGAGCCTTTCTTACTGCTGCTCGTCATTGTGTCATCATGTCTCTGCAGGAAGGAATCAAAAGTAGAAATATTTCAGTTGTACATAGACTTTGTAGCATTCCATACAATACAGGTTGGGGGGGGGGGATAATGTGTTCACTTGAACTATTTAACATTGAGGAACATTTGTTCCCTGGACTATTTAACATTGAGGAACATTTGTTCCCTGGACTATTTAACATTGAGGAACATTTGTTCCCTGGACTATTTAACATTGAGGAACATTTGTTCCCTGGACTATTTAACATTGAGGAACATTTGTTCCCTGGACTATTTAACATTGAGGAACATTTGTTCCCTGGACTATTTAACATTGAGGAACATTTGTTCCCTGGACTATTTAACATTGAGGAACATTTGTTCCCTGGACTATTTAACATTGAGGAACATTTGTTCCCTGGACTATTTAACATTGAGAAACATTTGTTCCCTGGACTATTTAACACTGAGGAACATTTGTTCCCTGGACTATTTAACACTGAGGAACATTTGTTCCCTGGACTATTTAACGTTGAGGACCATTTGTTCTCAAACTGTCCAACCGTCGACGAAAGTGTATCCAAAAAGAAAAATGTGAAACCTGTCAAAGACAGTTGTGAATGGAGTTATTTATGTGAAAACTGGCAGTTAAACCGAGTCGTTCTGTAAAGTTAAACCTCAAACCTCATTTTCATTAGCCCCTTACCGGCGTCCTTATTAACTGGTCACGTGATGAAAGTCTAGTATCATGATGTTCACGCGACAGATGCGCGTGGAATTTATATTTTTTTTAATAAAGATTTCGACACTTGGGTTAGAGAGTAGGGTTTGTTGGGAGGGATGGGGGTAGGGAATGAGTTAATGTGAGGTGCTGAGGGAGGGGAGGATGATGGGGTTCGCAGGTGAGGGAGTTGTAAAAAATATAATTATTATTTCCAGTTTTAAAAAATTTTTGACTACATTTCTTGTAATTAGGTGATGGCTTTTTTTTTTGAGTCACTGTACATTGCACGCCTAGTTGCCTCCCTTTGACAATGGTGCTGAAAATATTTATGTCCCTTTTTGTACGTGTGTGTGGGAGGGGGGAGGAGGGGGGTTCAGCTGAAAAGAAGATGACTTTTGACTGTTCCATCTGGCGCCCCGGTAGTGTCAGTATTGTCTTATGGAGTGGGGTGGGGTGAGTAAAAAGAAATGAGGGGGGGATGGAAATGGGTGCTTGGGGGGGGGGGTCAACAGGGAAGGAGTTACTCGTGAAGTTGTACTGGTGGTGAAAGGGTGGGTGGGTGGGTGGGTGGTGAAAGGATGGGTGGGTGGCAGGAGTTTTAGGCGGAGGGCGTTAATGGCATTGTCGGGTGCCACTGGGGATAACTCTCGCATTCATAATTCCTGACTTTTGTAATCCTGACAGAGCTGAGATAGCAGCAGATGAGTTACCTCAGCAACTGCCGAGGTGTTTTGTGTGTGGGGGATAGGGGTGGGGAAGGGGGTGGTGGTGGAGGACATTATTGACATTCTACAACCGTTAACTCATTACCACGGAGCACACTGGAGGTCAAAAGGTTAAACTCAAAGAGAACAAAAAAAAATATCAGACTGTTTTAGATAGAACTCACACGCTTTTTTACAGCTGGGGGAATTTTAGGATTATGAGATTTTTCTGGCATTTCATCGTTGGTCTGAACGAGAGACCGATCGGTTGTTCGGGGGGTGCAGAGTTAGGGGAGGAGGCACTGGAAGAGATAATTAACTTTTGTCTTAACATTTTAGAAAACTTGAGAAACGAAATAAAGGAAAACAAACCCCCCACCCCCCTCCCCCCCAAAAAAAGTCATTGTAGAGAAATAATGGTGGGGCGGGGAGGGGAAAGAGAAAGAAAGGAGTGGGGAGTTAAAAAGGGGAGGGGGGAAGGGATTGAAAGTCGTATCAAAGAATTAAAAAAAAAATGTTCCGCAAGCTCTGGAAGAGTTCGTGACGAATGAATTTGTATCATCTCTGTGCCATCTCGTTCGGTCACTGTCACGTCATCTGCCCTCCATCTGCAGCCATCGTCACTGTTCTCGTCACAGTGTGACGTCCGTTCATTCATGGGCATGGCGCGATTATTTATGTGTGTTTTTGTTTTTTGTATCGGTATCATTGCCTTGGTTGCTGTTGATGATGATGTTATTTTACACCAGTGGTTCTAAAAGTGTAGGGTTGCGAGGCGATGGCTGGGCCAATAATCTTAATAAACACTAGATCAAGATTATTTAGAATTCATGCTAATCTTTCTTTTTATTTTATTCCTAATTTTCTTTCTGGACAGGTGGGTAACGAAAATGGACCAAGTTTTTTTAAGTGGGTCGTGAGTAGCTAAAAATCTGAGAACCACTATTGTACACAGTAGATAGAAACACTCTTGGAGAAAAATTTATTGATGATTTTATTATATATACAAATCACAAACGAACATATAGATAGATAGATAGATAGATAGATAGATAGATAGATAGATAGATAGATAGATAGATAGATAGATAGATAGATAGATAGATAGATAGATAGATAGATAGATAGATAGATAGATAGATAGATAGATAGATAGATAGATAGATAGATATAAAGCTAGAAAAAAAAAACTCAAAGAAATAGTTTAATTCCAACACTAGCCAAACTGTTAAACTTTTTTTCAAATCCCTCTCACCTCCTTCCCCCCCCTCCTGTTTGCCCCGGTGTATGATGTAAGAGAAAGCTACAATGTGAGAAGACCATGTGGCCAGATGTAATTGTTCCCGTCTGTCTCAGTTTGTCGCCCTGACAATTCTCGTTTACTTCAAACTCTCGAGTCAATTCTCGTACATCTGCTAGTGGAGCACGTGCCAGGAGGGGACAACTCTTGGCTTTCTGTCCGTTGCGTTGTTGTTGTTTTTTAAAAGTTAGATAAGGGGGATAACTTACCCAGTCTCTTCGTGTCTATCGTCTGCTTATAAGAATACCGTCTTTATAACCGGACATGATTCGACCTCGTGATATTTTTGATTGGATTCATGCGATGTGTAAACTTTAAAACCTAAAAAACATTTACCCAATCTAACGGCCAGTTTATATTCTCCTGTTAGGACAGATTCAAATGTGGTCAGTGTGGAATGGTCATTTCATTCAATAACCTTAAGTGCCAGTATTCAAACTTTTGTAATCTCTGGAGGCAATGCTCAAAAGATGGATACCGTCTTACATGTCATTTTACTGACAGTAGTCTTTGTTGACCACTTATAACCAAACTGCTTTCTTTAAAACAATTGTTTAGACTGCCCATTGCTGACTAAAGCTAAAAGACCAACCTAATGTTAAAAGACCAGCCGAAAGTGAAATGCACATAAATTTGAATGACCAACTTAAGTTAAAAGACCAGCCTAAAGTGAAATGATGCACATAAAGTTAAATGACCAACACTGAAAAGTATTAAGACAAAATGTTAATAATAAACTCGGCATGGACCTACAGCTAGTACAAACGTTACTCGATATTAATGCAAGTTTTAAATCACTGATCTATCTATTCATTTTGTTCACTTCAATTTACTGACCGTATGTTGGGCCTGCGTGTGTTCAAGATGCCCAATTGTAGTGGACACATATTTTATAATTGACATCGGTCACCACCATTTACTGCATTTAAATCAGTTGCATTAACAACCCACCACCAAACAAACAAGACAGCAACCTATTTAACAATTTCTAAAAATAAAAAAATAAATAAAAATAAAAAAAACTTCAAAAAAAAAAAAAGAAATATCCATTCAACCCTTGACGCCACTTAAAGATTACCCCCTCCACCTCCCCCACTCCAACCCCCCACCCCGCCCCAACCCTCCCCCTCTCTCCCCAACCTCTGCCATATTTCCCCTGTATCAACGCACTCATTAAATATATAAATGTTATCTAAATCAGCCGCACTGCAGTTATTGTCAGTCGTCGACATCAGCTGTGTTTATGTTTCAGTTTGGTTAACGAGATGCGCACGTGTGCTAAAACGTAATCGTGGGAGTAAACGACAACTAACGTAAGAGCTCTTCCCCCCCCCTCCACACCGCCCCCCCCCCCACCCAGCCTTCCTCACCTATAAGTTTATTGTTCCACGTTTTTCCAGCCTTAATCTAGAGTGGAAGGTTACGTCATTTGGCGGACAGGAGCGGACTTTCTGTAAGGGAAAAAAAAAAAGAGGGTTTAGGTTTGGGGCGCGGGGGTTAAGGAAAGGGGCAGACATCTAAATTGATGGGGCTTGGAATATAGGAGGGGGGGATACATTTCTCAGCCCTTAACCCCCCCCCCCCACCACCACCACCATTTCCTCCACCCTCTCAGTCATTCTTTCCTTCCTCCCACCCAGTCTGTTTATTTTCGCTCATTCCCGCGAGGTTGTTCAGTTTTACTACTCACGATGGTGATTCAATGGGAGGGGGAGGGGCGGGTGGGGAGGGGGCTGTCTTTTTAAACCAATACGTTGGAAAGTGTAGGGGGAAATGAAGGAGGGAGGGAGGGGTGTGTATGGACATATCCGTGAGCGGTTGGTCAAGACTGTTGTTGCTGTTGACTTTTCACGTGCTGCTCTGCGAGTGAGCAGTGTTTATTGATGTTGACTGCTGTGCACGAGTGAGGAAAAGGGGGTGGGGTGGGGTGGGGGAGGGGACAGGTGAGTGTGTAAGTCACTTCTCACCTGCCAGGTATTGTGAGTGTCCCTTTTTTTTTTTAGTTACCTCTTCCGCTTTCAACGGAATCTGGAGATGAGCAAACAAACAAACAAACAAATGTTGAGCACATTCTAGACAAACATGACGCGTTCGAATGTTTTATGACGAAACGATAATTGTGTACCTGAAGTCAATGACGATTTTGTTACGAGCGAGTGGGCGTTGGCTTGACGAGGTATTTAATTAACATTAAATGTCTTAGATTACGACAGTAAACTAGTTCAATTGATAACACACTTCGGTCCCGAACCTAGGATCCTGGGGGCCCGTGGGGGTTGGTCTCTTTGGGGGTTCCTGCATTTAGACATTCGACACCACGCCATGAGATAATGTACTTAATATTTAATGTAAAAAAAAATTGTGGGCCCCCCCTCACTTTGGGGCCCGGGCGGACTTTCGAATTAGGAACCCACCTCCCTCACCCTAAGTACGCCTCTGACGCACTTAAGATCATAAAATACTAACTATGCCAACAGCAGGGAATTACGTCTCCTAGACGCAAATCCGATCTTTGTTAAGTTTATTAGAGATATTTTATTTCATGTATTCTGTTCATTGTTTCAAATAAATCTTGTTCAAAGGGACGATACTCTGGTTATTTGTAGCACTCGAATGTGGCTCACATTCTCCTCAAGACAGATCACGTCTTGATATTTTTAATGCTCGTTAGAAAAGAAAAAAACGTATGAACAAGATATCCGGGACTGCAATCACACGACGGAGCCACTAAAGAGGTATCTGTCTTTAAAAGCTAGCATCGTGCATACAACGGTGCATTATTTAACGTAAATGGAGGGGATTATTAATTTTTAACTAATATTTTGGTCTATTAAAGACTACACATAAAGAACGACCAAAAAAAAAAGACATATTTATCTTTGAGACATTTTGTATAAGGTTGTGTGGTGGTGGTGGTGGGGGGGGGGGGGTAGAATGTCAGACGCGAGCCTCTTGACCCGCTACGTCTTCCTCCCCCGGGGCAAAAAGACAAGACGGTCGGGGAATCTCTGATCTAGTGAATTGCTACAAAATTTGCTACTGTCAGGTCCGTAGCACGAGATGATACCCCGAGGGCTTATGGGGGGGAGGGGGTAGTTTCCATCTTGTCTTTATTCCAAATGTTGCTGAGCTCTAAAGAAAGATCTTCAAAAGTTGTTTTCATAGATTCGCCTGAATGTGTGTGTGTGTGTCTGTGTGTTCGTTTGTGCATAGTTGTATATATGTCTCAGTGCGAGTGTTGAGGGAGAGTGGTTGGGTTGGGGGGGGGGAGGGGTAAATTTCCAGAATTTCAAAAGTGCATTTAGAAATGGAAATTTTTAAGACGAGAGATCTTGAGATCTCCCCCATCCCATAATTTTCTGTGTCAACAAACTTCAGTTCGAAGACATTGATGCAGATGAGTTCATGTGAACATTATACAAGTTTTAACTGAAGTTTCTTTAAGTCCATCGCTCCATCCAGAGCTCACCACCAAATGAATAACGTGTAGCATCTCTGTCAGATTTCACCCCATCTCACATTACCTGGTCATATTTTATTACAGGCGACAGGTTAGCGGGGCCCGGTGCCCACAGCCGTTAGGCATTTCGGGCTCTCTATACAGGGGTGGAAGCGTTTTTCTCTAACAATACCTTCACATGCTGTCTATTTATCTTGTAGACGCACTTGGTATTGGTCTTTCCTCTGTTTCTGTCTCTGTCTCTGTCTCTCTCTCCCTCTCTTTCGCTCTCTCTCCCTCTCTCTCTCTCTTTCTCTCTCAATCGCTCTCTC
>JAGDYQ010000197.1:1364039-1439297 GCA_021962125.1 Bulinus truncatus | reverse complement strand
CTTGTGTCCGCCCCGCTCCCCCTTCACACTTGCGTGCACTGTCCATTAATCTCTTCTGTGACAGTGCATACACTTCCATAATCCAACGTATGCACATTTCTCTACCTATGTGCACATTATTCATCAGTGCAAATCTTTAAATAAGTGCAACAGCCAGCGTTTTCCTTATCCGCTAATCAACTTGTCTTAATGATAGTACCGTCTATAACTCTACACTCTTCTGGCATGAATTAAAGTCATTGTTACAATTCAACTTATACACAAACGCAACAGGTAAGAAAGAAAGGAAGAAAAAATTAAGGAAAAGAAAACCATAACGGTAAAAGAAAAACACCAGTGACGTAAGACGAAAAACGAATTTTAAGTTTTTAAAACTCAGTATAATTATTCCAAAAAAGTTAAACAAATTTAAAAGATTTAATTAGTTTTCCCCCAAATTTTTTTTTTTGTTTTTTTTTTAAAAACTTTCTCGTTTTGCTCTCTTTCTGTTACAGGTTATAAATGTGTCAGGTGGATTGAGGGAAAATTAGTGGGTTGATTAAGTTTAGCTTTAGAAGTGGGTAAACGTAGCTTTACTAAACAGAAGAAGTTCTCTGCACCCATCTATCTATCTATTGATCTATCTATCTATCTGATCTATCTATCTATCTATCTATCTATCTATCTATCTATCTATCTATCTATCTATCTATCTATCTATCTATCTATCTATCTATCTATCTATCTATCTATCTATCTATCTATCTATCTATGTCTATCTATCTATCTATCTATCTATCTATCTATCTAATTGTCTAATCTATCTGCTTTGCTCGTTTCCCCCCCTCACCTGTGTTTCTATTGATCTATTTTCTCTCTCTATCCATTTCTCTTACCCCCCCCCTCCTAGCCCGATCATTAGGCCTATTAAACATCTGAAGCTGTTACCAAATGTTTAATGTTAGAACAAAAATCGATACCGCCCAGTTCATGCCCGATTCTAAAGCAGTGCATTACTTTAATGAGTCTTCTCCCCTGTTGAAGTAGTATCGATATTTTATTTCAATCCAAGCCTGCTGGTTCAACATCTTCTCTTCTACAATCTACTACTTCACAAGCTTAGTACAATACTCAAGGATTATAAAATAGTGTGTGTTTTTTTTATTTTTTTTTTTTAAATAATTAGTTGGCAGCATGTTTGTATGGTTCAACGATTCTCTGCTTATTGGTCGGTATGTTGAGTCTTTTTCTCCTTCACCGGTATTTATTTCTAACCACAAAAGTGCGTCAGTACTTCACTGTCTGATAAAATGTATACAGTGTAATGATGTGATATACTGTGTTGTTAAGTTGTAACATACTTTGTTATGATTTGACATACTTGTTATGATTTAGACATTACTTTGTTATAGGATTTGACATACTGCTTGTTGATAATTTGACATACTTTTATTGTTATGATTTGACCACTGCTCTATTTATTGTTTGACACCACCGTGTTATAATGTTGACATACTTTTCGTTATAAAATTTAACATACTTTGTTATGATTTGACGACAATTGTTAGTTGTTTTACATAGTGTGTTTTAGTTTTGGAAAACTCCAATATATCTAAATATATGTATATACGTATATAACTGGGTTTTTTTTAATTATTATATTTGTCGATGGTACATTGTTCATCAAAGATATAACATCGTGGTATAAATATAAAGATTGTTTCAAAATGTGTCAACTTTGAAATGTTACATACTGTCTATATAACAAAACCCTATTGGCATTTAGAAAAAAAAACCACAACTTATGGTTATGAAAAAAATAATCAATTAAAAAAATTCAATATTTGATCAACATTTGTCCGCAAGGTTACATTATCATAATTGGCCGAGTTCCTATCCAGTACTCCAGTCATAAGAATATTTTGATTGGCTCAAACCAAGTTATACCCAAGCTTAGCTATCAGCCGGTTGGTATATACACTGTATATATTTTTTCGTTTATGTCCAAATGTATATATAATAAACAAGGAATGAATGTGTTTTGTTTGAAATTAAATCTTTACGATGTACCGTACCGATCAATGAAGTCTACAGAATGTGGCGAACTGAAAGTCTTTAGCAGATCAGTGTGAACAGAAAGACAGTTCGATACGGCATTGTGAACACATTAAATACAGGTAACATATAACATGTCACATAATACATGTCACATAATACATGTATAGGAGATCGTAAACATTTTTGGCGGGCTTTTTTTTTACATTTCGCAAATTTACAATTTAGCTCTCTTTTTTTAATATGTATTTGTAAGAAATTTCTACAGATCTCTCTCTCTCTCTCTCTCTCTCTCTCTCTCTCTATATATATATATATATATATATATATATATATATATACATATATAGGCAAATCATTTCTAAATACACTTGTATAGAGTTAGAGAAAAGATAAAGAGAGAAATGAAGGGCCCCAGCAGTCAGGACCACATCAGGGCCGTTCACATGTTTTGTATTTTGTGGGCCCCCAGGCAGAGACTTTTAAAGATATTACAGGCGGGCACGTTATTATCGTATCATCAGTTTTGACGTGAGTTCATACTAAAAAAAAGAGAGAGGGTCTGTAACTGTGCTGGATATTTCGTTTGCAAATGAAGCAGTACTGCCCTGTATTCGAGGTAGGCCCATGTATGTACACATATAAAAACACACATCTATCAAGTTTCTATGAAAAGGTACTCTTCACTTACATTCAATCCATTAAACTTTAAAAACTAAATTATATGTAAAAAAAAAACAACAAATAGTTAAGGCTGAAATCTTATTAAAAAAATAAACTAACAACAACAATAGCTAAAACACTTACCTATAAAATTAAATTAAAATCCTATCTGCACATAAAATTTGTTTTACACTAAAACGTGTTGTTCTTTTATTTCATAGTTTACTTTCACTCCCGAAGTCACATGTTTGTATCATATATTTTTTGTGTGAAAAAAACTACAATACTTACATGGAAAGAAAACCTAAAATAATTATGAATTTCCAATGGCTCCTATATCATGAAATTCATTAATATCCATTGAATTTGTATATATCCATAGAAACTCAAATACATCCAGCAAATTCCAAGAGTTGAGAAATCACAAAAGCAGGATCATTTCAACAATTTAGAAAAGATAAATAAAGATCACAAAAAATACAACGTTGTGGATCTAGAAGTTTTATTTTTCGTTTTTCGCTTCTTTTGAGTTCCTTGTTTTCCCCCAAAAACGGTGCACACACAAATACACACCTCTTCTCCGTTTATCCGTGGATGTTTCCTTCTTCAGGCGGGACAGCTCGTTGGATCCCCAACTTTTTTTCTGGCACTCACGATGAGCTCGCGAACCGATCGTGGCAAGCTGAGAGTGCGCCGCCCCCTTCCCCTTCCTTCGCGTGGTGAGAAACGGAACTTTTATTGCAGTAGGGAAATTGTTGTCTGGTTTCAATCAATCCGCGCCTCGTGCAATCGGGAGGGGAGGGGGACGGGGGGGGGACGCCTCTAAGAACCGGGTGAAAAAAAATGAGGGGGAAGGGGGGAGGGGGCGGAGGAAGAATTGTTTCCAACGCTACCGAGACCATCAATAATCCAGGCACAACCACCGGCACCGCTAACAACAACAGCACCACCAACAGAGATCAACGGTGGTGGTGGTGTCCCTGCTCCCGATGAATTTCTATTTTTTTTTTATTTTAAACAATCTGAACTTACGAAAAACGTAAACACAGAAGGGGATGAGTTGTCATTGGTCTAATTGTTTTACACTTTACAATGTGCGTGAAATATCATGAATAGTAAAACGTGAATTGTAATATACGTTTAGAATAAAACAGCAAAAACATTGATTGTCTGTGTTGATGTTAATTTTGTTTGTAGTTGAAATGGGCAGTGGCGTAACTTTTGATGGGCGTGCCGGGGAAAGGGGGTGGAGGAAGGGCTTAACTAGAAATAGGCGTAACTTTATCACCAGCAAAGGGCGCCATTTTACTTTACCATTATGGTATATTAGGCACATGAATGGAGCTTCAATTTTACCTGGCACCGCATGCAGTGGCGTAGTGAGGTGATGGTGTGGGCAAGAAGGGCATCATGCCCCGGGCGCTACTCACAAAAAGGCGCCAAATGGTATATTTTACATATAATATTATATGGTTTTCGAATTAGGGGTGGGACGCTAAAAAGTTGTTGTGCCCCGGGCGCGAGTTAAGCTCACTACGCCACTGACTGCGTGTGCCACAAACGCTTTTTTTACCACAGTGGTCTTGTGACACACACACAGCATACAGGGTATATGTCTAGACGCCATACACATGGTATATGTGTAGCAGGGCCGGATTAGGCCATCTTGGTGCCCTAGGCACAAAACCACTCGGGTGCACCATTCTGCCCCGAGCCCCGATCTTCCACTGACCGCTGGTTTGTTCAATTTTATGCAAAATATTAAAAAAGATAAACAGTTGTTAACACATATGTTTGTATTAGTTTCACTCAAATAAAACCTACAATAAGATATTTCTGTATTGAAATTAATAGTTAATAGATTTTGTAATATTAATAGACAAAAAATAATGTAACTTTTTTTAATAGATAAGAAAGTCAAAGAGAGCAAACATTTACATTTGAAAGCTTTTCTTTTTTTTTTTCTAGATTTATGTCTGGCAAGGTTTTTGAGTACATCTTCAAAGTTAATTTTGGGACACAAGTTTGCCTCAAATCATCAGCAGAGATAAGGAATAAAGCCTTCATTGTTTAATTGTCAATTTACTTTGATTTTTTTTTTACGTTTCAACTGAGAAAAAAGAGAGCTCAGTTGAACAGTTCGTCACCATTAATGATAAAAATATGCGCAAGGCGATTTCTACAGTTGGGGCATCGCCATCAATGACCACTGGCATTCAGAGATACCTCAGGGGCATCACCCACGATGACCAGTCTTTAGTTGACGATTACGGGTCAAAAGTTGCATTATAATCCACACCTGGTGTTATTTCCTTTGTAGCTTCGACGAATATTTCAAATGTAAAGTACTTCTAAGTACTTATACAAATGTACAGTCATTAAATGTCACGTCGATAAATTAGCACTATTCACAATTGTTTTTCACTAGAAGACTAAAACGAAAGTGCGTTTGTCGCTACGCGTTACAAATATCCTGAAAAAAAAAAAAAACTAAAAAAAAAATATCTCACTAAAATACCTTGAAGAAAAATAAAAACACTGGGTGGGATGTATTTTACCACCAGGTTGTGGGACCAACGTAAAATAATGTGCGTTTCAATATTACATTCACGATTTGCTAATGTCATGTCAATTACGCGCGGCTACAGGTACAATGTACACATCTTTCTTTAGGACTTATGGTGCCCCCCCCCCAAATGCTTGGTTCCCTAGGCATGTTTCCTTGTTTACCTAATGGATTAACCCAGGCCTGATACCTAGACCCCATACACAAGTTATATGCAGTGCCGAACCTAGGGATTTGGGGGCCCGGGGGGGGCTTAGCCTCTTTGGGGGCCCCTGCATTTTGACATTCGACACCATGACACGAGATAATGTACTTAGTATTTAATGTAAAAAAAAACAATTTTGGGGCCCCCTCAAGCTGGGGCCCGGGGGTGCTTTTGAATTCGAACCCTCCCTCCCCCCCACCCTTGGTACGCCTCTGGTTATATGTCTATACCTCATACCACTTCCTCCCATCCAAGAAAAGAATCCAGGACAACGCGACGCACCCTGTCCTAAACTCTGAAACATTGATTGTTATTTACCTTATTTAAATATTATATCCGTGTCAAAACAATCCATCGAAATATTGACGGAAGTTCCCCTGATTGGATCAACATGTCCACCCCCACCCCCACCTTCCCCCCATCGACTTCCCAAAGATATAAAATAAAACACTGAAATCTCTACACACAGTATTTTAAAAAGGCTCCATGTTTACTACTCATAGGTTATACATAGGTTCAACATAGGTTATACATAGGTTAAACATAGGTCATACATAGGTTAAACATAGGTTATACATAGGTTAAACATAGTTTATACATAGGTTAAACATAGGTTATACACAGGTTAAACATAGGTTATACATAGGTTAAACATAGGTTATACATAGGTTAAACATAGGTTATACATAAGTTATACATAGGTTAAAGATAGATTATACATAGGTTAAACATAGGTTATACATAGGTTAAACATAGGTTATGCATAGGTTAAACATAGGTTATACATAAGTTATACATAGGTTAAACATAGGTTATACACAGGTTAAACATAGGTTATACACAGGTTAAACATAGGTTATACATAAGTTATACATAGGTTCTACATAGATTATACATAGGTTATACATAAGTTATACACAGGTTCTACATAGATTATACATAGGTTATACATAGGTTATACACAGGTTAAACATAGGTTATACATAGGTTAAACATAGGTTATACACAGGTTAAACATAGGTTATACATAAGTTCTACATAGATTATACATAGATTATACATAGGTTAAACATAGGTTATACACAGGTTAAACATAGGCTATACACAGGTTAAACATAGGTTAAACATAGGTTTAAAAATAGGTTATCTATGATAGAAAATACATGAACCTAAATCAATAAACCACATGTTTGTGACAAGATACCTTTACCTAGATGTTAATTTTCCTAAAAGCCACCATAAAATGATCGATTCATTATTAGTGAAATCCACTGGTGAAATTTGTATTAGTAAGTTTTATCAAGAAACTCATAGGAGAATTAAAAAACAAGCAAACAGGTTTTGTATCCACTACCTGTGTCGATCCATATCCAGTTTCTCGAGGGAACCAATTAGTTTACAGAAAACAGTCAGTGGGAAAAAATAAAATTCATATTAAATGCTTACTAAGATATTATTTTAAATAAAATACAACTGAAACACGGCAGTCAATTCCGTGTATCGGCTGAACTAAACTGAATGTTTTGTATCTATCTATGTATGCATGTATCTATCTATCTATCTATCTATCTATCTATCTATCTATCTATCTATCTATCTATCTATCTATCTATCTATCTATCTATCTATCTATCTATCTATCTATCTATCTACCTACCAACCTACCTACCTACCTACCTACCTACCTACCGACCGACCGACCGACCGACCTACCTATCTATCTATCTATCTATCTATCTATCTATCTATCTATCTATCTATCTATCTATCTATCTATCTTTATTTAAATTCAATTTCTGACGTCATCTCCGTAGAGACAGATGTTATTACTTTAAAATCAGGACTATACAACGTTCTTGCATTATTTTTTATTTCTTCTGTGCTGTTGTTATTGTATTTAAATGTGTCCGTGTAGAGACAAATATTTGTTGTATTTTACTGTTATGTTGTGTTGCATAGAATTGCGTCTTTCATTTTTTTTTGCATTATTGATAAAATATTCTTTTATACATGATGGAAATGATCCTAGATATTTCATAGGAAAACCTATTTAAAATGTCAGAATACCTACACATAATTTAACGTTGTTCACAAAGAAACCTATTTAAAAATGTCAGAAAACCTACACATAATTTAACGTTTTTCATACGGAAACCTATTTAAAAATGTCAGAAAACCTACGCATAATTTAACGTTTTTCATAAGGAAACCTATTTTAAAATGTCAGAAAACCTACGCATAATTTAACGATTTTCATACGGAAACCTATTTAAAAATGTCAGAAAACCTACGCATAATTTAACGTTTTTCATAAGGAAACCTATTTAAAAATGTCAGAAAACCTACACATAATTTAACGTTTTTCATAAGGAAACCTATTAAAAAATGTCAGAAAACCTACGCATAATTTAACGTTTTTCATAAGGAAACCTATTTAAAAATGTCAGAAAACCTACACATAATTTAACGTTTTTCATAAGGAAACCTATTAAAAAATGTCAGAAAACCTACGCATAATTTAACGTTTTTCATTTGTCTACTGCTGAGGCGAACCGTAGTCTTGTGCCATTTGTGTTTCATATATATATATATATATATATATATATATATATATATATATATGTATAAATATCAACAACAACAAATATATTAAATCTTCTTTTCCCCTTTTTGTTGTTTTTTTAATAGTGTGAGATTTTTTGTTAAAAGACTTAATCATTTTATACATTATTTATGTTTTCTTTGAAAGAGACTTTAAAATAATTTTTTTTTAGAGTGAAATAAAGAGTTGCGATATAAGCTGGGTGGTCAGATATCAGTTGTTGTTGTTATTAACGTGGGAGATATTGAATATGTCAGGTATATTTAGATTGTGTAGATAAAACACTTAAGTCTTAGGGTATTTCTATGGCGGGGAAACAAACCATAAAAATGTTTGGAACTAATGAATAAGATATATGTATATATATATATATATATAGATAGATAGATAGATAGATAGATAGATAGATAGTGATATATATATATATATATATCACAGATAATTAGACTTGCAGAAATAGATTGCGAGACAGGTAGATGGTTAGATGAACAGATGATAGATAAAATATAGATACTGAAATAGATACGATGGAGAGCCGAATGGAGGATTTGATTGTTATAATAAGACAACCATATAAATAAATTTAGCAATATTAAATAGATACATACGAATGATAGAGAGGCCCACATGAAGATATTTTGATAGAAAGACATAAAAAGATAGATAGATAGATACAAACCACGAGTTCAAAGTTTCATACATCAAGTAGCACAGTTGAAAAAAATTCCATAACCGACGGGATTCACTAGGAGTCCAGCAGTCTACAAATCCCCGTGATCAAATTTAGACACATATCGATTTATTTATTTATTTTTTTGACACTTTTTTTTTTATTATTATTTTATTGTTTTATTTTATTATTTCTATCGAGCAACAGTGGCGTGCGAAGCTGTCAGGCACGAAGCAACAAACACCCGAATAGAGATAAAAACAACATTTTATTTTTTTTTTGGTCAAGACTGGCCCCTGAGCGTACACACTTCCACTTAATAACTGGGACCAGCTCAGAGATGTACACACTTCCACTTAATAACTGGCACCAGCTCAGAGATGAGCACACACACACACACACACACACACACAGAATTCAACACATAACACGATAATTTTCGCTTCTGTTTTGATTTCGCAATTCTGTCTTGGATTTAATTTTGAGTAAAATGGGGAAAGGGGGGAGGGGGTGGTAGGAGGAAATAGGCACTTTTTTTAATGGACTCAAGAAAGAAGAAAGGCGTAGGGGGCTCATGATGCAGTGGATCCAAGAAAATTGGTTTGTAAGGGGATGTGGGGGGGGGAGGGGGTAGACCAGTTATGCTCTGAAGATAGACCTGCTGAAAATATTGTTAGGAACAGACGTTTTTTCTTTAAGACAAATGTACATATAATAAATCAACGTTGAGCCCCGGTCTGTTGGCAGACGCCATCTTGTGGAGGAACACGCCGCTTACAACAAGTTTAACGTAACTAGTTTTGCGGTTTTCAACCTTTTGTTTTTTTTCCGCTACTGTACCCCAAAGGTTGCGAAAGTATGTCCGCTTGTACCCCTCTCGCGTAAGTATCTAATACATAATCGTCTAACGTAGTAGACCGTACGGGCGGTAGACCGTGTGGATCCCGGCTAAAAATAGTCTGGGGAATTCCAAAATTTTCGTCTCCATCAGGCTAAACCACAAGCGGGGGAGGGGGGATGAAGGCTAAAATTAGTCTGGGGAATTCCAAAACTGGAAATCTAAACACAACAAGGATTTCTTATTATATCGCAGGTAGCAAGCAGCCAGATTCAGCAGGCTTTTCAACTAGTCGCTAATAAATGTACTTATTTTGCATATCGGAATGTCCTCACCTGTCTTATGCGATACCTTGGCACGGTGTTTTTGTGTGATGAGTCACGCATCAAACCGGCGACCTCCTTCAAACTCAAAAAATGAGATGTCGCCGCGTACCCCTGCATAACCCTTACCGTGACCCCCTCGGGGTATCCGTATAACCGGTTAAGAACCGCGGAACTAGTTTATTTCGCAGTGCGAACTGATGCCGAATTCTGGACTGATCTTGTTTCCCCTAGCCCAAGAGTCTGTGTTATCAAACGCATTTATCACACTGTACACACACCAGACACATCTCGACGCGGTAAGGAAATTTTTTTTTTATTTATCAATAAGACCACAGTGACCCCAAGTGATCTACCCAAAAAAAAAAAAGTAAGGAACTACTCGATATGAGGATACTTTTGAGATCGATAACCCGACCATCTCTTACGCCCCACCCCCACCCCAACCACCCGCCCCCCCACACACACATTCACCCCATTCACCAAACCCAACATATTCACACCCCCTCCCGACCACACCCACTTCCGAAACTTTTCTTTTTAAACATCTATCCCCCCCCCCAGTTGTCGGCACCTCAGCCATTTTTTTTTTATTATTTCGCTCGTCTTTCTTATGGATCAAATCGATGGTGTGCCCCCCTACCCCTTCCTCCTCGTCTTAAGATTCTTCTATGGATCAATGGGTTGGGCATTGGGGGAGAGGGGGGGAGTATGTATGGAGGCACTAAGGGAATGAGGAGGGGGGGGGGAGGGGACAACGACAAAGCAACCTAAGTTCTTCTGGGTTTTATTTTTACTGTATATCTGGACAAGGAGAAACAAAAAAAAAATTTTTTTTTAGCCCTGATTCTGAGGCGAGAATATTAATATATGTCGTGGAACCATGTTTGACCCGGGGGAAAGGGGGGGGGGCTTAGGATGCAACATGGGGTGGGGGGGTGGTGGGGAAGGGGATGAGAGAAGGAAAGAATGATGAATTATATTGTAAGTGGAAGCACACAATCTCAAGGCGCTAGACAACAGAATATGGCGTGCATACGGGTGTTGAATAATCTTTTACTTGATATTGGGACAATTATTACTACTGGCTGTGACATTGTTTCAAAACAACGCGATTGTTTTAGGACTAAATTTATTCCAAACACCCCCACCCCCACACCCCTACCATACACCCCCTCCTATTTCGGCGTTGAAATATTACTGTTAAATTATTGTGTGTGCAAATATCACATGGATAAATTATACGCACGTTGAGGGGAAAATAAATCCGGAAAAATAAAGCATTCCTAAAATAAATCCATAAAACTCTTTAAAATTATCTTAAAATTCATTAACGTTTGTCAATATTGTTTCGTCTTCTAACTCTCCTCCCACCCCCTATAAATGTGTTTAGGAATATAAACACCGGCGGCGGAGCAGGGTGGGAGCAGGGGGCAGCGGCCCCCCTAAAACTTTTAAGGGGTGGCGGCGCCCTCCCCTTGAATTTCCAGCATGCCCCCCCCCCTAAAATTTTAACTTTTTTAACTTTGTAATTCATTTTAGTTTATATGTATCATTTTCATTTTCATAATTCATTTGATTTATTTCTTAAATGTAATATTTGAAATAAATTATAATTAATTGACATTTTACAGTAATCACATTATTGAGAGTTGTTGTGGCGTATTTTAAAACTAGTTGCAAGTACCCGGCTCTTACCGGGTTTAAAATAAGGTTTTCTGTTAATTTAAGAAGCGTAATTTGACGTTTAATTAAGATTTAAAATAAGACGCGTAAAAAAGGGTTTATTTGCATGCAATAAAAGGGTACATTTATCTTAAAGCAATGTGATACACAACATTTTTGGCAGTTCCTCTCTCTCTCTCTCTCTCTCTCTCTCTCTTTCCCCCCTCCCTCTCTCTCCCTCCCTCCCACTTTCCCTCCCTCCCCCTCTCTCTCCCTCTCTCCCTCCCTCTTTCCCTCCCTCCCACTCTCTCTCCCTCTCTCCCTCCCTCCCTCTCTCCCTCCATCCCTCCTTCCCTCCCCCCTCTCTCCCTCCCTCCCTTTCTATCTCTCTTTCTCTCTCTCTCTTAGGCATGACTGTAGCAAAATATGCCAATTCCTATGGATGAAGAAATGGAATGTAATAATATAGTAAGTAATGTGATGTTTGGTTCCCCGTTCCGATCATATTTATAGTAAGTTAGCTATGTGGGAGAGAAGCTCGTAAAACCTGAAATCGGGGTAAAAGTTTGCCAATTTTCATGTCTTCGATATCCAAAATAATTTATTACAATTAAAGTACCCATTGAGATGGAACGAAACCTGTTTAAGAACATTCCCCATGTAATTTTGTGTATGCGTACCAAATTTCACGTTATTTGGTTGTCTGGATCTTGAGTTTTAAGGGAACAGACAGACAGACACCAAATGCGTCTTACAAGCTTAGAGAAGTATTGTCATCTACCGAATGACGGCAAATGTAATTATTAAAGAAAATACAATTATTTATTATCTTTTCATAAATTACTTTTTGTTTATTGAGTTTCCTGTTTCCGGTCTCAGTTTCATGTTCATCATCATTCATGTTAATTATCAGTAATTTTCTGATCTAATTTCACTGGTAAATTTGTAAACAAGCTGACATTACGAATCAGTTGACGACAGAAGTGCTCAATGTTCATTTTTATTTTTTTTTAATATATTATTTTTTAATAATATCGATTAAATATTTGCTACAGAATTATTATATTCTATTATTGAATTAAGGGGGTAAAATTTGTCTTTCGGTCATATTTTGTCTTGCCCCCCCCCCTTAAATTTTCAAGAGGGGGGGCGGCGCCCCCCCCCCCCCCTTGAATTTTGACTTGCCCCCCCTTAAAATATTTCGTTCCGCCCCCGGTGAATATAAATGTGTTTAGGCCTATAAATGTGTTTAGGCCTATATATGTGTTTAGGCCTATAAATGTGTGTAGCTCAATATATGTGTGTAGGTCTATAAGAGCGATAATTAGACTATTAACCATATCGTTTTTCATTATTTTTTTTTTTTGGCATTTTTTAAAATTTATTTATTCGAGTGCCATTGCAACTGCAAAGTTAGGTCAGTCTTGAACGGTTTCCCGCGATAATTGGTACAAAATAAAAATAGAACAAAAAAAAAAACAACAAACAAGATGTGTAGTGGCCCTGGATCTACATGAGACCCGATGAAATACGAAAATAATAAAAAAAAAAAAAGACCAACTGAGGAAAAAAAAAACTCTGCAACGCAAAATGGCGATGAAATAATACGAGCTGGAAGAGAAAAAAAAAAATTATCGTCTGCCAGCCATTGATTAGCAGACGGCGTCAGGCGATTTAATACGTGGTGTTAATGCTGAATTTGAGGCCGTTTTACCGGACTGCATGACAGCATATGAATAGAGAACAAGAGTTCTGAATAGGAGAAACGTATTGAGGAGGGAAAAATACCAAGAGGGGGGTGGAGGAGGGGAAGGGGGAGGGAGGGATGGGAGAGAAGTTGGTGGGGGGCTAGACGGAAGTGAGGAAAGATTTGAGAGTTTCGAGATAAGAGGGAATTCAGATTTACTAGACAGAAAGAGGGAATGGAGGAGAAGTGGGAGACATGAAGAGGAAGAGAAGAGGGAGAAAGAGAGAAAAAAAAATGTGGACACGATGAGAAAGAAAGAACTGACAAACTCCAGCGACGAATTCTGGGAGTGTTACCGCGGAGATCAAGGGGAGAGGATTTTTGGGGATCGAACAAAATTATCATGGTACATTAGGGAGATCAGAGTAGTCGGCCCTTGGACACCCAATCATTTACTATGCAAGACCAGTGAAAGGGAAAAGGGAGGGGGGGGGGTGGATTTTGGAGACTGTTCGAGCGTCACGGAACCAAATAAACATGGAACAATTTCATGAGTGTCCGCCTGTCGTCTGCTAAGATCACGTGATTCTTTACCCTCTCGTCTGCTATGAATATTTGTAAAAAAAAATAACATGTGAGGAAAAGCATTTAAGAGAAAATATTATAAAAAAATCACTTTTTAGTAATGTGTTAGGGTCAGAGCAGGTTAAATTAAAACAAATAGTAGTGAATGAATCCTTTACTAGCAGAGGCGTTCTAATTATATTATAATAGATGGGCAACCGCCAATGGCCCCCCATCGCCAAAAGGGGCCCCTTCAGGATTTGAAAAAAAATTCTATTAAATCTGGTGATTAAGAGGACCGCTTAGGTCTCCAACCACACATGTGCATGGGAGTATTTGCCCTGTGCCTCCATCAACGACCCAAAGAAGAACGTCACGGCTTCCTAAGCCATTTGATGACAATCAAATTTCAATGTAAAAAAAACGACTGTGGATTCTGTATCGACCCATAGCCTGGGAAAAATTTCGTGGCGTTTTTTTCCCCCACATTCGTACAATACAATGGAGTGCAAATATCCGCGGAGGCATTACGGGGGTCTCAAAAAAAAAAAACGGAACATGCACAGCGCTGATCTAAATCTCTATATAGCGGTGACCAAATCATTTTCCTGGTTACAACAAAATGTCTAATCGAAAAAAAGACTGGAACCTAGCTTATACTTAAATATGGAGGAATGCGGGGGGGGGGGCAAGAGACTTAAGTGGGGTACTGATCTAACTGGAGTTATTATTTTAAAAATGGCGCTGGTATAATGACCCTGGTATAATGACCCTGGTATAATGACCCTGGTATAATGACCCTGGTATAATGAACCTGGTATTATAATGTTCCTGGTATAATGACCCTGGTATAATGAACCTGGTATTATAATGTTCCTGGTATAATGACCCTGGTATAATGACCCTGGTATTATAATGTTCCTGGTATAATGACCCTGGTATTATAATGATCCTGGTATAATGACCCTGGTATAATGACCCTGGTATAATGGCCCAGGTATACAGGCCCTGTTATAATCAGAGGCTCTGTAGAAAAGAGTCTACATGATGTATTTCAAACATATAAACTGTAGGCGTTAATCATCTTATTCGAACTAACATAGTTAATATGGAAGTAATGAGCTATTTTCATGCTTCCTATAAAATAAACATCAACAGAACAGTACAGAACAACAATTATAGTTATGATCAATTAAGTACATAGTTCCCTTCTCTCTCTTCCCCGCCCCCCTCCAAAGAAAAATTGCCCAGGACTAACTGTTTTCCATGTCTAGTCCATCACTGACTTGTTTTCGTGGTTAATGAGCCAGGCGGTTATGTAGATGTTTACATCAGTGGGAGAGGAAGATGCGCCGACACCCCCACCCCACCCCATCTCCCTTCCTCAAAATAACAAAAAAAAAACACAAGCACCGGAAGCCATGTCTTCTGGGAAATGTAGATATCTCTAGAGCTGGGTGTAGGGGAGAGTAGGATGAAAGGGTAAGGGGGTGATCGTAAAAGGTAAAGGACGCACGCGCATTAATTAGAACAGTGGACTAAGTCGTGATGGTTGGTGTGGTGGTGTGATGGGGTGAAGGGGGGGGTGGGTGGGGGGAGGGGGTTGAGACAACCTAACACGATCAACTGGACTGGCTGTAGTTGAAGTGTACGTAGCGACTTTACACAGATGGTACGTGTGTAGTACATTGGAGTGTTCGCAAACTTGTACACGAGTAAGTGCTTTTAACACACTCCTCAGACTAGATCGATGACGTTTGCTGACTATAATGGGTGGGCGGACATGTAAGAGGGCTGGTGGTGGTGGTGGTGGGGGGGGGGACGTTGGTGGGAGTGGGGAGGGGTGGGGGGCGACAATCATAATTCAAATGGACGCTCACTCATTAACTTAATCGCATCGTCAACAAGCCTCGTATAACAACAGATCGTTAAAACAAAGTTTGCATTTCATTCAAAGAATGTTCCAGAACTTCCTTTCTCGACATGCCAGTTGATAGAGATTTGTAGGACCAATGCTTCTCAAACCGTGGTGCTCGGAACACTTAAGCCACGCCCATGAATATTATAGAAAAAGGACTAACCTACTCGAAAATCTGTCAAATCATTACATACCCCCCCGGCTCGTAGCCAGGAATATTTGATTGGGGGGGGGGGGGGGGCGAAGACATTTCCGGGGGGGGGGCGAAGAAATTTTTTTCGGGGGGGGGGTGCCGAAAAAAATGATCCTGGGGCACAGGGGCGGATCTAGACAACTTTGACCCAGGAGGGGGCAAAACTGTTTTCATTGTTGAAAATTGGTCTTAGAACAAAAAATATTTCGATAATTTAATGATGTATTACCTAAACTTGCGATAACGGGGGGGGGGCATGCCCCCTGGCCCCTCCCCCTAAATCCGCCCCTGCTGGGGTAGAAGAAATGTTCGGGGGAAGGGACGGCGAAAATGGAGGTTCGAAGCGCCGAAAGCTTGCGAACGGAGAGGAGGGGTTTGGGGAGGGGATCTCAGTGAGTCCCCTCCGCAAGAAATTTTTTGCAGTTCCATATCTGGAATGGTGCATTTTAGTACCGATTGTTTAGCTATTAATTAAAAATATATAATTTTAGCTACGTTTCAATAATGCATGGCATGTTGCATTTTGTTAAAAAAAATAATTTAAATAGTAATGAGTTTTAATGGTAAAAATTTATTGAGGCTGAGCAATTTCTGATTCCTGTTATAAATATATAGATCATTTGTTCTGCTACACAACTGTTACATAATAGATACCTGATTTATATTATTATACTGTTTGTTTAACGTACAACCCGGAAAGAACAACAAAAATGCACGAATATAGTTTAGATATACTTGTGATATTTCTTATAAAATATTTAAAACAAAGAACAGATCTATCAACAACAACAGTCGCAATTATTCAATTTAAAATAAAATTCATTCTGCTAAAAAGTAAATTTGCAAATTAAATAACATCAGTCAGAAATCACGGAGTTTGTACTTTATTATTTTATTATACATATGTATAAAAATGAAGTCAGAAGGCAATGTTATTTTAACTTATTTAAGTTGCTAGTTGTCCTCAGAAGATATCAATATATAAAACTATTACAAGGTTGCGAACAGGCCCATCGACAGAAATTTCGGGCCCTGGGCAGGGGTGACACGGGCCCCTGGGCAGGGGTGACACGGGCCCCCGTGCTGATATTAATATTTTAAAAAGTTGATTGGCCAGCTCAGTCCGGTTCCCTAAAACTCGCCAGGCCCCTGGGCATTGGTCCCCCTGCCCCCCCACCTCCCTCCCCGTGCATGTGAGAGAGCAGTTAACTGCTGAAACTGCGGCACGGACAGATCACTACGTGAGTAACCACCGCCGTGAGCAGCCGTTTAATACCATATGCATGTGCATGAGTAAAGATTAAACCTGCATCAACGGGATGAAATTACATAGAGATCAAAATGATTTGGAAGAGGAGTGGTGGTGGGAGGGGGGGTGTGGAGGTAGTGGGTGGTGTAGCGAACTAAGTGCTCACACGTTATTGAAGTGACGTGTGTGGTATGAAAAAAAAAAACGTGTGTGGTATGAAAAAAAAAACGGTTGGTGTGGAAAAGAGCTAATTATCGAGCTGACTAAATACTGAAAATGCTAACAATACCATTTGCTTTTATTCATAGATTCGAACACATGTACGCTAACACATGCTAACACACACACAAATGTGCAAAGACTCTAACACACACACACATGTGCACAGATAAAAACACACACACACACACAAAATATACAAAAAAAAAACAACACGCAACTCATAAATTAACATAGAAACAGAACAATAGGTGCCCTAAAGCCGGGCCTGATGCCGATGGGGGCTGCCTGCTTCCAACAGGGCCCCGTGCTGTAAAAAAAGGGGGACCAGGCAGGTATTCCCCCTCCCCCCAATATTGCCACATCGTGCAGAACTAAACAAAAAACGTTCCCATATAGGGCACCGTGCCTCCAAACTCCATCTCAGGGTTCCCATTCTCCTAAATTCAAGACACTTCATTACCTGTCTGGCCTATACTTGCCCTTAAAACTGGTGATATCGCTGCTCTTTTGTTTCTACTTCTAAACATAGTCTTCGTCCTAACTTCACAGTGCCGAAACTAGGGATTTGGGGGCCCCGGGGGGGTTTGGCCTCTTTGGGGGCCCTTGCATTTTGACATTCAACATCATGACATGAGATGATGTACTTAATACTTAATGTAAACAAACATATTTTGGGGCCCCCAACAAGCTGGGGGCTTTCGAACTTAGACCCCCCTTTCCCCCCACCCTAGGTACGCCTCTGTAACTTCAGATTAATTTCTATTGCCCTAAACCCTTTTGATTAAAATGCTGACAGTCTGAACAGCGTATTTTCGCTAAAACATGTTTCAGCATCTCTGGCTTCGGTTGGTTGTTTCAGGACTAAGATGCCGCTGAGGTCATCTCCATCGCCCTGGGGTTGGTCCACTAAACATGCTCTGTGTCTCTCACACTACGGCCGGTGCTAAATAATCTATACCGCCCTCAGTTTACGACTTTTCATTACTCCGGCCTGTCCGTTTGATCACCGGTGTTGACCGTTAGGGTCAAGGAGTTCAGGTCATCTGAGTACAAGGGCCCGTTGTACTCTGGACATGTCCATTTGTTTCTGGTCTCCTGGACATTATTTTTTATTTTATTATATTGGGAGCTCATCACTGTCGCAGTCAAAGTCATAGTCTTAGTCACAATCACAATCACAGTCATAGTCTTAGTCACATTCACAGTCATAGTCACAATCACAGTTATAGTCATAGTCTTAGTCACAATCACAGTCATAGTCTTAGTCACAATCACAGTCATAGTCACAATCACAATTATAGTCATAGTCTTAGTCACAATCACAATCACAGTCACAATCACAATTATAGTCATAGTCTTAGTCACAATCACAGTCACAATCACAATTATAGTCATAGTCTTAATCACAATCAGTCATAGTCATAGTCTTAGTCACAGTCATAGTCATAGTTTTAGTCACAATAACAATCACAGTCATAGTCACAATCACAGTATTAGTCACAATCACAATCACAGTCATAGTCACAATCACAGTCATAGTCACAATCACAATCACAGTCATAGTCACAATCACAGTCATAGTCACAATCACAATCACAGTCATAGTCACAATCACAATCACAGTCATAGTCACAATCACAGTCATAGTCACAATCACAATCACAATCACAGCCATAGTCACAATCACAATCACAGTCATAGTCACAATCACAATCACAGTCATAGTCACAATCACAGTCATAGTCATTGTCTTAGTCACAATCACAGTCATAGTCACAATCACAATCACAGTTATAGTCATAGTCACAATCACAATCCACAATCACAGTCATAGTCACAATCACAGTCATAGTCACAATCAAAGTCATAGTCATTGTCTTAGTCACAATCACAATCACAGTCATAGTCATAGTCACAATCACAATCGCAATTACAGTCATAGTCACAATCACAGTCATAGTCACAATCACAGTCATAGTCATTGTCTTAGTCACAATCACAGTCATAGTCCAGCGCTGTTCATGTCTTACTGTGATGTAATGTAATAAGGTAATGTAATAATTTGTTTTTTTTTCCGTATATATAATATAAATATTTATATTGCAATTTGTTCCATTTTGTTTAACACTGAAACTCGAAAGAAAAAGGAGGGGGGTTAAATATTAGTAAAAAGATATCTTTAAATTCGCATTAAAATTATTTTCACATAACTAAATTTTGTATTTATACTAAACTTTTATTTTTTGTGCCGATAATATGAACGGAAATATGTATTATTTCAGTTATTGCTGTCTCTCACACTTATGTTTAGTCAAGATAATTTCTGTAAATATTTATACAATCTAACTAAGTCTAAGGAAACATGTTTCTTAATTTTAATACATTTGAATAAAAAGCTATTTATACTTTTTGGGGTAAAAAGTATTACCCTTAGTTTTGTTTGCAAAGTTAGTATAAACTTATTGGTGGCGTCCTGATGTGAAATCCAAACACTACATAATATGTTACTCATATTTTTATTCTTTTCATTATTAATTAACAATAATATTTTATTTTCTTCTTTTTTTCTGATAAAGTTAAACTACAAATTTGTATTTGATGAATATTAAAAATAGCTCGTTAGACTAAAAGACAGCCCTTCATAACTCAGTATTTTACAGAACAGTGCTATATGCCTATATACTTGTAACTCTACAAAATAATCTCTCTTTCTCCATTATTTTCCTCACTAAGTAAACATTGTCGAAAATGTAATAAGCTTCGGAATCTATAAGAAATGTATTAATTGACTCGAACGTTTTAAAATAGTGTATTGTAAGAGTTTAATAAAAGTATCTAACAATAGACAAAGAAATATTTCTTCATTCAGTTATACACTGATCTTTTTTGTTTTTTTTTAAATGTTTGAAACTTGAAAGAGTTTTAAGAATTTTTATAAATCTATTTCACGAAGCTGTCCTAAAACAGTACCAAAAAAAATTTTGGACAGAAGACTATTGCCTTTTTTACTTAATTAAATAAATTTGGCTACAAAGAAAACCAAAAATCTGGCCTACGCTTCACAAGATGGCTATCTGTGGAGATCATCGCTGGGTGAAAATGGAGAGATCTGTTGGAAGGCTATTTAACCTGACAAGAGAACATGACAGACCAACTGGTTCTACTTAAAGCAGGACAGCTTCAGTACCAGCGCCTGCTGGCAAATTCAGGAGGGCGCCTCGCAAAAATACAAAAAGAAAAAAAAGATTCCCGCGCAAGGAAAGTTATATTTTTTTTGTCAGCAGGTATAGCCAAGTACCTGATAAGTCTTGTAATATGAGACTAGCTAATTGCCTGTTTGAGTTTGGGGGGAAGGAAAAAAAAAGGAGGGCAGGGTCGTATCTGGGAGCAAGCGTTGTCGAATTGTTTTATTAGCCCTTTTCTTTATGTTAGCCGCCGTGTGATAACAAGTAACGACAAGATATCCAGTCTTTTGGAGTGTCGGCTTTCCTTTTCATAAAGAATTAACAAATTGGCTGAAAGATTTACTGGTTTTTTTTTTTTAAAATAAAACATATTTCTAATTCTGTATTCATTTTTGTTCTTTTTTTGTGTGTTCAAATTCAAAGAGAACCATAGTAATGAGTCAGAATGTCTTTCTTCTTTTCTATCTTGCGTTGGTGGCTTTAACATTTTTTTAAATTATTTCTCTGCCCATCAGTACACATATTTCACTCAAACATATTAGATTGATGCATGTTATGCACATTATATTCATATAATGGCTTTTTCCAACGAGAGGGATATTCCATCAATAGCAAATGCGCACCAATATGTTCATTACAAAATATTTATTGATTGATCTCTACATCTTAGCCTTTACCAAGGGTGAAATGGCTGTCACATTCTGTGATTTAAGGAATGAAATCCAGAACATTCTCCTATTGTATCACTCGAGAGGGGGGGGGAGATATATATATAGGATAGGCTTTTGTATTCCCAGGTGTGGTCAGCGCACTAGATTAACGCCCTTTAATTCTGACACCACCTGGGAAAATGTCTATAAGGGAGATAACCTGTGCCCTTGTTGTATTCAAGCGGGAGAGGGATGGGCTCTTTGTCTCTTATCCCCTATGCTTGAAGGCGCCACTGATCACGCGTGATCAGTGTGACGTACACGGTCACTGCGATTGGTCAGTGAACTCTCGTTTCGCAACGCGAAAGTTGATTGCGAAGGAAACTGGGATTGAGTTAGAATTTGTGGGTTAGTGAGCGTCGGACAATTGAACAGAGAGGTCGAACTCAGACTCTCGCACCGGGGTGGGGGAAATAGGCTGTTAGCCTAAGTTCCTTTAGAACTACCCCACCCCAGGTAACTATTCTAATTTTGATGTATGTATTATAATATTGTTTGTAGTAGCCGGTAATGCTACTGTCCTTTTTAGGACACGCTGATGTGCATATTCTTTGATGTGAATAAATAGATGTCGTAACGTCATTTACATTTGAGTTGCTTTGCTCAATTTATCGTTGTGTTGTGCGTCCTGTATAACCCCGTGGCTGGGACAAATATAAATGTTGGCCAAAACTCAGTAGGTGATCATACCCATAGACAACGACCGCAGGGACCCCGCAAGGGGACCTTGACAATGGCCTTGAAGGGAACCACGTGGGACAGGTAATTAGAGTTACTGCCAGATTCAAACCCACAAACAGTATAATAAAGTTCGGGTTTTCAACCAAAACAGTCTAAAAAAAAACGGGTTTCTTTAGGAAAAAGGAACATTATACTCTCTGAACAATACATACTTTCATCCAAAACTCAGGGCAGATGCCAACGTTTCATTTGAATAGAATGAACGCATTCTGCACTGTTAAGACCTTATTGTAGCGGACACTGAGTGATCTTTGACTTGTAATATTGTTTTAACATGGGCTTGTGAAATAGATTGCGTATGGGTCTATTAAAAAAAAACAACAACTAATGGCAAACGTTTTATACAGTTTGTAGAATATTGCTGAAAACCGCGTTTCACTAATTTCTTGTCAATGCGTTCTTTTTTTTTTTTGTTTCGTATTTTCTTTCCGCATTTTCATAATGAAATTTTCTTTTTGTTTTGCCAGAGAGCAGACGAGATAACACAAACCAACAAATATCGCGCCATGTCTGAGCCTGTGCTAGGAGATACACTAAGTCTTCTGACCACAACCTCTCCCCCCTCCCCTCCCTCATTCTCCCCCACCCACCTCAGAAAGTTTGATGTCAGATAAAACCATTGACCTGAGCAATCGGACAAAAATCCCACAAATATCCGTTCCTGCAGCGAGATGTTGAGACAGGAAGTCAATTTTTGTCCCGATACACAAGTACAATACTTTCTCCAGCTGTATTGATTTCTGTAACTACAAATTGATTGTCAAGTTATGTTCTCTTCCCACCAATCAAATGGCGCCTCTCTTTGTTTTTTTTTTTTGTTATCAGTCTACTGTGGAATTGTTATCACCTCTTTCTTTTTTTTAATAGACATATTCATATTTTGTTGTTTTAGCCAAATGAAATTATCTTTAATAATTTAAACAAATAAACAACAACATGAAATAACTATTATCAATTTATTCTATTACCAAGTTTGTGTACTGCATTGGCCATCTGTTCAGTGTTAGAACTAACTTTATTTTGCTATTTTGTCAAGAAAGAGAGAGAGAGAGACAAGGTTCACAGGGTCATCCGAGAAGATAAAACGCAGAATTCATCTGTTTCTGTAGACACAGCATGCTAAGTGATTGTGTGGCTTGCGCAACGCCCAGCTTCCATAACTTCCCAAATTTCAGGTACCTATTTTAAACTAATTAGTCTTTGAGGGGCTTTATCTAAATTTCAAAAATGTCATCGAGGATCGAACCCGAGACCCTCAGGTCGACAGTTAGGCGCTCTACACATCTCGACCATCCGTCAGCTCTGAGGCTTTATTATCAGTGTTACTCTCTGATTGCGACATTGCCGATTAAAAAACAAACAGAAGTACCACTAGTGAATGTCTTGGCCAAAATTAATGCATCCGGCTATTCAACACACAAATTTTGGTTCTCACGTGGTCAGATAGTTCTTGGTGACCTGGTCATGCAGAACTTCGGTGCCCTCTTTAAATATAACCCGCAATTAAATGTATAAACCCGTGTGTCAAATTGGGGTACTTTAGGGCACCTTGGCAGGTATATCACATAAACAAATCTGCACCAATAGAAGGGCTTGGTTGATTTGGGTTACCACTGGTCAAAGTGATTAAGACTAGCCGTTTAGCCTGGCATGTATGTTTCATTGGGATTCCAGTCAATCTGTTCCTTTGTATTAGTTTCATAATGATGAGATGTTGGGATCTCTAGGTCATATCAACCAATAGTTCATATAGTTCCCTTTCTTAATTTTCACCGTAAAAATCAGCAATAACAACATAGCAATTGGATTTATAAAGTTCAATGTAAGCCAGCAAATAGCCATTTGTTCAGGCCTGTATTGTCAGTAATTGTGTAAATGGGGGGGGGGGGGGGAGACTGGGGACCGCAATATGCAGTAGAGCGGAACGACATTAGGCCGGCCTGAAGCGGGACACATGTGCCCGACTTTGGTACGGACTAAAGTAAAGGCAGCTGAGCATAACGCTAAACACTCAATCACTCGTCGTGGATGCTGAAAAAAAGGTACAACGGTTCAATTTTATCAGCCTCTATCCTTGCGGGGCCCAGAGTCCCAAGTGTAGGCTATAGAGGCCCATCTCTCATATACTATGGGGCCTCAACGGCTGCCCTTGTCACTACCTCAAAGTAGTTTATCAAATTAATAAAATAAACAGAATAATCAGTAAATAACGCACTCAGTTGATCTGACCATTTTGTGGTATAGCGCAGCCGGATGGTTAGACGAAATTCTTTCAAGAGCCAGTTAAGGGTAATTATGTACAGGCAATAGAACAGCCAGTTACTAACTAGGCCATTACAGTCTATGGAACAGCGCCCTCCGTTAATCAGCCCCAGTAAGCCCCCATGTTCAACGATGTGAAATTTCAATTTAAAATCACCGTGTTTAGAAAATGGTTTTTAAATTGCTTCCGTAGAAAATTAAGCGATATTTTTAGAAATACATCTCTCTCTCTCTCTCTCTCTCTCTCTCTCTCTCTCTCTCTCTCTCTCTCTCTCTCTCTCTCTCTCCTCTTCTCTATTATCATTGAAAAACAGTTCAACGTCTTGTCTAAGTCTGCTTTTTTATTTTCTTGAACATTTGCAGACATTTTTAAAAAAATTGTTTCATTTTAAAACTAACTGATGTGAACTGTTGCTGTACAACTGGAGTTTATGGAAAAAAATTAATAGATAGTCAAATTAGTACATGACTTACAACAGCTACTTAGTATATGACTTACAACAGCTACTTAGTACATGACTTACAACAGCTACTTGATTCATTTCTGACTTGAAAACGTAAGTGTTATGTATACATTATTAGTCAATTACTGGTATCATGTATGAGCTGCAGCGCGCAGGGCCCTGTAAATATTGGTTACGGACATGTGACGGGGCCCAACTCTATTATGTTATAAACTTATAATAATTATTGGGAAGAAGGGGGCCTCAAAAAGGTTACCACAAAAGGGACTAAATTTTACATTGGTCAATTTTAAATAGTGACCTGTCCGTCACATGTACATCAATCGCTAATAAACACAGACATGAAACACATGTTGTTGTTTTTTTTTTTAAATAAATAAATAAAACTGAAATGTGTTTTTTTTTTGTTTAATTTCTTTTTCTCGTCAGTGTCAAATGTCAAGGTGATAATGATGTCTGCTGCTGATAAATTTCTGGACGCGGGGGCTGGGGGTGTTGGGGGGATGAATGTGGTAAGAAGGTTTTATTTGTTGACACAATGCCGGATGTTCCTTGAAATACTGTATCCAGTCACTTGATATGAGACACTAAGTAATGTGGCACCCAAAAAGAAAAAATTTCAATAGGAAGGGGATCGGGTTCGAACCTCAGAGAGAACCTTGGAATTTTTTCAGGTCCCACTTTTGAAAGTCCCCAAATCCATCCAGCTTTAAATGGGTACCTGACTTTAAGTTACGGCAGTGGTCGGCAAAGTGTGGCTCCGGAACCGCATGTGGCTCTTTGACTCCTTAAGTGCGGCTCTGGCATTTAGTTTTATTTGGTATACTACTTTTTTAGTGTAATAAAATTTAGTATAATAAAAGTTTACTATACAAGCAGATTTGGCTCCCAATTTTTTTTAAATTGTTGTAATGTTCATATTTGGCTCTTTGGCTACCACTGAGTTACGGGATTAGAGGCGGCGGGGCGTTGTGCTAGCCCCATCATCCCTAAAATATGCAGTGGCTAGTGAAACTAATGATTTCTACACTTTATCTATCGCAATAAGCCCTTAGTGGATTAAGGAATCTTTACTTTTTACCTTTTCTTGGGTTCCTAAACCAAACCATCCGTAAAAAAAATCAACATAAATAAATAATACATTGCACTATTCTCCAATTCTGGAGTCACACAACAAAATTTTGTACTCGTTAATTATCTGTTTATTGAATGGTTTGTTTAAAGACTTGACAATCCGACTTCATGGGTGAATCACTATTGGCTCCACAAGAAGTCAACATAAACACAACCAGTGTGTGTCAGCAGTGTGAAGCAGTCAACAAACAGCGTCGATGTTTACAACCAGGAGCGTTATTATGGATAGGCAAACTAGCCGACCACCCAAGGGCCACCTAGGCGTACCTAGGGTGGGGGGTAAGGGAGTCCAAATTTGAAAGTGCCCCCGGAATTCAGTTTGAGGGATACCCCAAAAAATTTTGTTTACATTATATATTAATAACATTATCTCATGCCATGGTGTCGAAAGTCAAAATGCAGGGGCCCCCAAAGAGCCCCTCCGGGCCCCCAAATCCCTAGTGTGCTTGTGTCTGGCCTAATAACAGCCCCAACTATAGCCGATCCTTTTCAAATACCTTTGACTACAGACTTTTGGGCCAATATATATATATATATATATATATATATATATATATATATATATATATATAATTAACAAAAGAAATGTACTGCTAATGAACTAGTGGTAAGTGAAGTTTTTTATAGAAAGCTAGTGCATGTAGCATGAAGCTCACATTTAGTCATTAAAGTCATTTAATAGTGCCACTCCCCGCGACCAGTTCAGTTGTATCACTATCGACCCTTCACGCAGTAGCAATAAAAAAATAAATAATAAAAAAATCAACTGCTAATGAACCGATGGTATGTACAGATGTTTCTGGAAAGATCTTGTTCCTAACCCGGTCAAGTGGAACACACCCACCCCCGTGTCGCAGATCTATTTTCACTCCCATCCCCCCACCCCTCCTCCCACTGGGGTTTTTCCCAGGACCTGGTATATTGATTCACCACCATGCTGACTAGAAACTTCACCCAAGATCCCTCCCCCCCCCGCACCATCAATGGGATGTGATCGATCTGCCACAAGTTCATCGATAATTCTGACAAAGATGTTTACAATCAAGAACCCACTACTTAAGTAAGTCCCAGGGTTGATTTGGGTTTTGCTTTTTTTTTCGTATTCGGTAAAATGTGTGGGCGGTTAGGGTTTAAGGATGTGGTGGGGGTCAGACTGAGACTAGGTCGTTGAGGGTTTACATTTGGGATCAGGGGGTGGGGGTCAGATTCGAATAAGGGTCGTTGAGGGTTTACATTTGGGATCAGGGGTGGGGGTCAGATTGAAAATAGGGTCATTGAGGGTTTACATTTGGGATCAGGGGGTGGGGGTCAGATTCGAATAAGGGCCGTTGAGGGTTTACATTTGGGATCAGGGTGGGGAGAGTTAGATTGGAATAAGGGTCGTTGAGGGTTTACATTGGGATCAGGGAGGGGTAGGGGTCAGACTGGCACTAAATTGGGCCAGCTATGATTGAGGCGGGTCTTTTGAACACTTGTCAGGGCCGCTTGGGCCTATGGGACCCCGACGCCAGTCAAGATGTGAAGTAGAATGACAGAAGTTAAGGTGATGGGCCCCGATATATTCAGAAATTTCCCTGGGTCATGCCTGATGTGAAGTTATTTTTTTTTTCCCTTCTTTAGAGAAAAATTTTACTGTATCGTGTCAGGCGTTTTAAGGATGTCAATGAACACATGTTTTAGATTTTATGTCATATTTTATTGACTGTATTCAGACGAGAAGAATTTTAACATGGCACACAGGGACATGATTTATGTCGGGGGGGGGGGGGGTTAGGGCGGAGGTAAAAGGGTTGTCGGGAGGGGGGGTGCGGTGGAAACTCACGACAGACTATATAGATCCTGGGGAAGAGTCTGACGTCAAGTTTTACGATCTGTGTGTGTACTCAATGCTGAGTCTAGAAAAAGAAAAAAAAAGAAACGTACAGTAGAATGGTGAAGCAGGACCTAGCGATGACCTGTAGTAAAAGTACCGTAGTGACCAGGATAAGCTGGCCCCGTAGTGACCAGGATAGGCTGGCCCCGTAGTGACCAGGATAGGCTGGCCCCGTAGTGACCAGGATAGGCTGGCCCCGTAGTGACCAGGATAGGCTGGCCCCGTAGTGACCAGGATAGGCTGGCCCGGGGGTGGGGGGGGGTAGAGGGAAAGACGGTAGATGGGGCTGGTAGATCAAATGAATATCTTGGCGGTCTTAAGAAAATGTGCGTTTGATCATTTCATTTTCTCATTCTTTAAATTTATTTATTTATTTTGTATTAAGACTCGTCAAAATGTATTGATAATTTACCAATTACACTGACAATAAATATATAATATAATATATTTATTACACTGACAATATACATAATATATGTTTTACACTGACAATATATATATATATATAATATATGTTTTACACTGACAATATGTATAATATATGTTTTACACTGACAATATACATAATATATGCTTTACACTGACAATATACATAATATATGTTTTACACTGACAATATACATAATATATGTTTTACACTGACAATATACATAATATATATTTTACACTGACAATATACATAATATATGTTTTACACTGACAATATATATAATATATGTTTTACACTGACAATATATATAATATATGTTTTACACTGACAATATATATAATATATGTTATTCAACTGTTCTTCTCACTGTCTGCCTCTAGAGGCAGTGTACAGCGTACACTCTTTAGTTTAAAACAGTCTTTATTAAATTGGTCATTTGTTTATTGGCGTGTCCAGAGCATGTTGTGCTAGTACCACTTTTGTTCTACTCATACTTAGTAGTAGTAGTTATACATTATGTCTTTTCCTCAAATGGTCTATTTATTAGGAAGGCATTTGGCATATTAAGAACGAAGTGGCTACGGTACCATCAAGCGCCATTATATTAGGGTTAGGGAATATGGCTGGTGCCCGTATTTTTTTTCGGGTACCAGCAATTATATTAGGGTTAGGAATGGGGTTAGGATTAGGTTTAGGGATAGGGTTAGGGATAAGGTCAGGGATAGGGATAGGGTTAGGGATAGGGATAGGGATAGGGTTAGGGTTAGGGTTAGGGTTAGGGATAGGGATAGGGTTAGGGATAGGGTTAGGGATAGGGTTAGGGATAGGGTTAGGGATAGGGATAGGGTTAAGGTGTGGAGCAATATCTATTGCGGGTACCTGGAAAAAAATTACGGAGTCCCGCTTGATGGTACCGTAGCCACTGCGTATTAAGAAATATTAAGTGTACGGTGTCATTCAGCCTAAACACCCCCAGCATCATGAATGTACGATGATGACCTCTGAATGACTATGTTTATTCTTGATTTCTGAATGACTCGTTCAAATCTAGCATTGAATATGACAACGAGTAAGTCCTCAAAGGAAATGTTTACAGTTTAAATGTTGAAGGAATGAAGAATTGAAATGTCTCGACAGAACGTCATATAAATGTAGTTACTCGTAGACATAGACGTAGCTGGCTGCTGCGGCACCCTGTGTTAAATTGTGCTAAAAGATTTAACGGCGCCCTTTTCGGCACCCCTTCTTAGTTTGGCACCCTGTGCGGCTGCATAACCTACACAGTACCCTTCCTACGCTTCTGCTCGTAGCCCAGTTATACATAGGAATAGAAGTTTTGAACAACACCCTGCACTACTACATGTATTCTAAATGAGGATTTTGCGGGAGACCTTTATGAAAATGTCACAATGTATAGTTCAAAGGTATAGTTCAATGGTATAGTTCAATTGTATAGTTCAAAGGTATAGTTTAAAGGGCTTGTTCAAAGGTATAGTTCGATGGTATAGTTCAAGGGTATAGTTTAAAGGTATAGTATAAAGGTATAAGTTACCGAGGTGTCAATGTAATCAACAGAATGAAAGAAAGAAATGTAAAAATTATACATCTTACAGTTTAAAATGTATGAATGAATACCCCCCCCCCCCACTCACTCATTCATGAAACCAGTGTTGTTGTGTCAGTCAACCCCCCCCTCTCCCTCCCCTCCACCCAACCCCTCCCCAGCTCAAACCAACACCACTCGTCCAACACTTTCACACACTCCCTGTTCTATTGTGTTCTCGACTGGTCTTTCATTAAAGGAATCATTCAATTATTAATGATGGTACGGCCGTGTGTGACACGTTTGGGGATGGGGGTTGGAGGTGGGGTGGATGTGGAGGAGGCATAGTACACCACTTCCGACGTCTGACCTGTTGTTGGTTCCTCATTAAGTCTGACCTCATTAACCTCGTATATAAAAAAGACCGCATAGTGCGGTGGTTTGATGTTGGGGTGGGGTGACGGTGGGGGGGGGGGGGTAAAGGGAGGGAGGGAGAGCTCAAGTAAGGAATTAATTACAACCGAACCCCTTTGTTGTGTCAGTTATCTGTTGTTCTTTGTTTTTCCCCCGTCATGTGTTTATCTGAGAGTATTGTGTTGCATCCACCTTTCTCTGTTCATCTCCAGTTAAACGGTGTTCATCTCCAGTAGTCGAAGTTAATCTCCAGTAATCGATGTTAATCCCCAGTAATCGATATTTATCACCGATAATCAATGTAAATCTACAGTAATCAATGTTAATCTACAGTAATCGATGTTAAACTACAGTAATCGATGTTCATCTCCAGTAATCGATGTTAAGCTGGACATAAACATACCTGAGATCAAAAAAGACACGAATGACCCCGAAAAAATCTCAAAATTTCTGTAGCACTACCTATCCCGAAACCTCAAAGATTCAATTTCAAAGAAACGGTAAATCGTAAATTATTTTTAAAAATCCATGTCTTCTTATGATGCGTAGCAAATAAACAATACACCTTACACCTGGTATACTTTATGTTGAGGTGCTATACTTTATGTCGGGGCGCCATACTTTATGTCGGGGCGCCATACTTTATGTCGGGGCGCCATAATTTATGTCGGGGCGCTGTACGTGTCCAAAGTGATGTGTCCTTCAAGACCGTTGACCTCCTGGTAAGGTTCCTCAAATACAATTATCCAGCGTCGAGTCAATATCTCATCGACCATGCTCCATCATCAAATGTAAACATCCCTCCCCAACAGCCCCTCCACCTCCCACCCAATCCTTTTCCCACTTTATAAAATAAGGTATCGATCCTAATCAAAATCGCCAAATCGATTCTGTGTTAACTTGATATCGGAAGGCGTATAATCGATACACCGATCTGTATCGATTACTTCCCTTTACGTGAACCATACAACCCCTCCCCCATCCCCCCCACCCTGCTATACTCGTGAGAAATATTAAGCCTTAAATGCCAACATGGCCGTGTCATTGTATGTCAAGTGTCATCAGCTCGATGTCAATCTTATTTTTACTTTTTTTTTTTACCTTCTTGTGCTCACCAAGCCTTGAGCCAACCTGTCCAAAACGACCCGGCGTGCTGGTGAGTGATGGGGACAGGTTAAAACCGCAAGCAGTGTGCTAGAACGAGCAAGTTCTCAGATAAAATACTCCAAGTCTCATTAAATTTTCAGAGAATTTCTTGACATGGTCATTTATATGTTGTTTGAATTGTTTCTTGACCTGGTCATTTATATGTTGTTTGAATTGTTTCTTGATCTGGTCATTTATATGTTGTTTGAATTGTTTCTTGACATGGTCATTTATATGTTGTTTGAATTGTTTCTTGACATGGTCATTTATATGTTGTTTGAATTGTTTCTTGACATGGTCATTTATATGTTGTTTGAATTGTTTCTTGACATGGTCATTTATATGTTGTTTGAATTGTTTCTTGACATGGTCATTTAAATGATGTTTCGTATCATTGAAAGAAAGTCACGAAGATAGTAATGCACATATGTAGACAGACCTGTGTGACTAGCTGTCGTATCTACATAAAGCATAAGTATAAGAGAGGTGTGCAAAAATAGATTTCTTACAAGTGGTATTTAGAACGTATAATTCTAGTGCTAATAGGACGTATAATACTAGTGCTATTAGAAGGTATAATACTAGTCCTATTAGAACGTATAATACCAGTGCTATTAGAACGTATAATACCAGTGCTATTAGAACGTATAATACCAGTGCTATTAGAACGTATAATACCAGTGCTATTAGAACGTATAATACCAGTGCTATTAGAACGTATAATACCAGTGCTATTAGAACGTATAATACCAGTGCTATCAGAACGTATAATACCAGTGCTATTAGAACGTATAATACCAGTGCTATTAGAACGTATAATACCAGTGCTATTAGAACGTATAATTTTCATGTGTTGTAGAAAAACGACTGTAATAAAAATGAATTCAAAGAACCAATTGTTTTCTTATTTCATTTATTATATATATATATATATATATATATATATATATATATATATATATATATATATATATATATTATATTTTGCTCCTTTCACTTGTACATTTTAATCAAAATTTAACCCACAAATAAATTTTAATTTTGATAAATGTATCATGTACAAATCTCAAGATGGTCTCTAAAACATATTTGAATTATTCACAGCAATAAACAACTCACGCCATTTCCATCTCCCCTTTTCTTTTATTGTTATTATTATTCTTATTACTGTTGGATGGGAGAAACTCATTTACAAAGTCGTGCGTCCAGAAGCTGGGTCACAACAAAGACTATACTATTTCCATAATGACGTTAGCACTGGTTATCTTACTGCTACCCCGTCTGCACAACACACACACGCGCGCGCGCGTGCCTAGATTTATTAAAACTGAACTTGCATATATAATAAATAGACACAAGGGGAAATGTTTTAGTTTTTCAGTTCGGAAAAAAAAAGATATTTTGGTTTCACAAACAACATAGCACTACATCAGTGCCGAACCTAGGGATTTGGGGGTCGGGGGGCTTGGCATCTTTGGGGGCCCCTGCATTTTGACATTCGACACCAAGACATGAGATAATGTACTTAATATTTAAAAAAAAAATTTGGGGGCCCCCTCTCAAGCTGGGATCTGGGGGGGACTTTCGAATTTTTACCTCCCCCTTCCCCCACCCTAGGTATGCCTCTTCTGCTACATTATGAAATTAAATTTATGTGATTCACGTACCACAGAGATCTGTAAACTCCCTGCAAAGTTGAGAGGTTAATCTCTGAGATGTTATAAACCAATACGAGACTGTGCCATGCCCAGTATAAAAAGTAAGGTTCACTTAGCCTAAGAAGGCCATCCGTGCAGATGAAGTGTAGAATTCATCTGTTTCTACAGCCTCGGCATATAAAGGGATTGTGTGGTTAGCACAACGTCCAGCAGCAATTACTTTCCCAAACTCAAGTCATGTGACCCATTTGAAAGACCCGAACTAACTTTCACCAGGATCTGGAAAAATTATCTCTCAGGTCGGCAGTCTAGCGCTCTACACCACTCGGCCACTTGTTCCTCATCCCCCCACTATCAGGACTCGATTTACCGCCGGGGATGCCGGGCTTATCCCCGACACTGAGAACGGTCATCCTCGGCTCTGCTTTAGCTAATATATCCCTGCCGGGGATGATACCATTGACATTTATCGCCGGCTCTGCAGAATTTTTTTCATCCCCGGCACTGGTTTTTTTCTTAAATCGAGCAGTGCCCACTATAACCGATAGTGTAATGACCACTACATTATAGATAGTTTAGGTCAATTTGAAAACTAAATAAAGTATCAATTCACTTTTCATCAATTTTTTTCCCTTAAAATAAAACGAGAACAACAGCAAACAAAACATCAACATCAGTTTTATCAATCAACGAAAACATTGAACAAAAAATGAAAGCGATCGCAACAAAATGTGGACCAGCGACCGCAACAAACCTGAACCAGCGACCACAACAAACGTGAACCAGCGACCACAACAAACGTGGACCAGCGACCACAACAAGTGTGGACCAGCGACAGCAACACATGTGGACCAGCGACCACAACAAATGTGGACCAGTTTGTAAGGGAGAAAATAAATCTGGGAACAAAGTAGGAAAACAAAAACCATAGCAACAATCTGAACAATAATACCACACTGAGGGAGAGGTGGGTTGGGCTTAAGGAGAGGGAGAATAATTCTGAATTATGAAAATATGATTCGATATTATTTGACGCAATGGGGCCGAACAAGGGGGAGTGAATTCAACTGTTTGAACCCCCAGGTCATCCGCTGGTCGCCGCTGGAAACTCAATTATCATTTTCTAAGCCTTGTCCATCCTAACTCTGAATGAATATTTTGCAGGATGTCCCAGGGGTCAGCCCTCTCTGTCAAAAATGATGAGCTTTGAAATACATGATTATATAAACATTGAAATACATGATTATATAAACTTTGAAATAAATGATTATATAGACGTTGAAATACATGATTACATAAATATTGAAATACATGATTACATAAACATTGAAATACATGAATATATTTATACTTTGAAATGCATGATTACTTATACACTGATTTACATGATTCTATAATGATTATATATAATTTAATAAAATACATTATCGTATATACTTTGAATTACATGATTATTTATACTAATGGCCTCAAATAACCTTTGAATAATTAGTATTTTAAACAAATATAGAGCCGGCATTTTAGTGATAGTGTACAATAATAATGTATATAATTAAAACTAAATAATATTAACGATGGTATATCAAAGTTATCGTTTTAACTCAGTTCCCTGTGCCCAGTCACCGCCGGTCTTTAAATTGCCACATCATCACTTATCATCGACTAACTTCTGTTAGTCATTACCTAACAACGTAACAGAAGTCCCCCCCCCCCCCAGTCTAAGGTCACAGGCCGGAATGCCATGTCCAGGATCGGCCATAATGACATCACGGCTTTTTATTCCGCGGTGCTTAAGCTGGGAAATATGGGAGAGCCAGAAAGGGGGGGGGGGAAGTGTGAGGAGGGAAGAGTGAGTAGAAGGGACACAATTGATAAGAAAGATGGGCCTATGAGAAGATCAATATCTCTAAGTTAATGGAAACTGATATGTATACATGGAGAAAAGGTTCTGTGTTGTGGAAGAGAGACTGATCTATAGAGTTGGCAACTTTTATTGGATGGATGCCTTCATAGAGGCGAAGAAGTGTGTAAGAGAATGAATGTGTGGGAGTTAATACCATGAAAATTGACAAACACATACACACACACACACGCACACACACACAAATGCACACAGACATATATACGTACATACACACATTTCTTAATATCTATCTATCTATCTATCTATCTATCTATCTATCTATATGTATATATATATATATATACACCCGTATTTCCCCATGTATAAGCCATCCCTTTTTTTCCAAAATTTTCAAGCCCAAAAATACCGGGGTGGCATATATGAGTGTTTATTATGAATCTTGAATTTTGTTTCTTCGTAAATTTTCTTTCTTTATAACTTGCATCTCTTATGAAATATTGTTTTCAAAAACTCACAGTCCGAAAATTGGGGGTTGGGGGGGGGCTTATACAAAGGGGGGTGCATATACATAGGGAAATACGGTATATATATATATACTTATAAGACGCATTTGTTGTCTGTCTGTCTGTCTGTCTGTTCCCTTATAACTCAAGATCCAGATAAACAAATAACGTGAAATTTGTTACACATACACATTATTACATGGGGAAGGTTATAGGACAGGTTTCGTTTCATCTCGATGGGTAGTTTAATTGTAATTAATTTTTTTTTATTTTAGTATTTTACTATATTAAAGTAATCTCGACGGCGCCATAAATAAAATTCCTCTGTGACGTCATTTCCCTATGATTGAATAGAACTTGCGCGCTGGTGCTGTATTGTGCCTTTGTGATGCAAAGAATTGTTGATGTTTTTTCATGCTCTCTGATTTGTACAGTTTGAGGAAGGTAAAGGAATGAAGAAGGATTTTAGAAGAAGTGTGAAACCATAATAATAAGTATATATATATATAGAGAGAGAGGGGGGGGAGGGAGAGAGAGATAAAGAGAGAGATAAAGAGAGAGAGCGAGAGGGGGCAGGGGGAGAGAGAGGAAAGGAGGGTAGGAGGGAGGGAGGGAGGGGGAGAGAGGAGGGAGGGGGATGGACAGGGGGGAGAAAAGGAGGGGGAGAGAGGGAGATGGGAGAGGGAGCAGGGGGAGATGGAGAGAGAAAGGAAGGGAGGGAGAGAGAGGGGAGGGAGGGAGGGAGAGAGAGGGGTGGGAGAGACGGAGGGAGAGAGAGATAAAGAGTGAGGGGGCGGGGAGGGAGGGAGAGGGAATGAGGGAGGGAGGAAGGGGGAGAGAGGCGTAGGGAGAAAGAGAGGTGGGAAGGGGAAGGGAGAAAGGAGGGAGAGAGGGGTTAGGGAAGGAGAGAGAGGAGAGGGAAGGAGAGAGGGAGAGGATGGGAGAAATGGGAGGAAGAGATAAAGAGAAAGAGGGGGCAGGGAGGGAGAGAGAGGGAAGGAGGAGGGAGGAGGATGGACGGGGGAGAGAAGGAGGGGAAGAGGAGAGAGAGGGAGATGGGAGAGGGACAGAGAGGGAGGGAGAGGAGGGAGGGAGGGAGGGAGAGAGAGAGGAAGGGAGAGAGTGGGTAGGGAGAAAACAGAAGGTAAACAGAAAACCTTATTTTAAACCCGGGCAAAGCCTGATACTTGCAACTAGTATATATATATATATATATATATATATATATATATATATATATATATATATCCCTCTGTTATTGTGCCATCTGAATGTCTGTTTGATATAACATTTAGCAGATTGACAATCGACTGTTGTCAGATCATTAGATTAAATCTCAACGCATTCTTAAAATTCTTTCATTTGACAGATAAAAATTCAAATTTGAAAGAAAAGCTTTTCTAAAAAAAAAAATATTTATTTTTCTATTGGAACACTTCTTATATAAGAACGAGGAAATCCTTCAAGTTCAAACAAACAAATTTCGGATGGAAACGTTAAAAATATAAGATAAAATGACGTCATTGGAAATTGACTCTATATTATGAACCACACTCAGAGATGTCCGAAGAACAGGGGAAAAGGGGCTTGGAGGGTGGGGGGGGGGGGATAGAGGAGAAGAATTACCGGAAATTTCCGAAGATCGTTTATATCAGTAATTATAAAAAAAAACCTCGTCTGTCTTCAGACACAATTTGTGTGTTTATTAGCCGGCCGGAGAGCATCTCTTATTTTAGCCCATACACTGTAAAAACATATTCTCCCCCTCCCCCCTCCCTACACCCCCTCCCCCTCCCATATTCTGAAAGGGCCACTCGCTAATCAGTCCTGACAGGCAAAATGTATTCAGCACAACATCTGGATGTGTTGCCACAGTTTTAAGTAACGATGAAGAAGAAGCACACGCACACACAAAAAAAAAACAAGTTAACAATCGTCGAAAGTAAACACACTACTGCGGACATTTCTTAAGCCTCACCCCCCCCCCACACACACCACCCTGTGCCACCCTACCCTACCTCCCAACCCACCCCCAATCCATTACACGCACCTTCTCCCCATCCCCAATACTTTTCTTTCTTTCCTTTTAGTATCGTTGTTGACCAATCATTTCTTCGGCCATTTTATCATTCCCTCATTTCTCCCTCTCTTTCTCTCCCTCTTCTCATCTCTCTCTCTCTCTCTCTCTCTCTCTCTCTCTCTCTCTCTCTCCGTTTCCCGTCTACGAAGTTAATTATTGAAAACATCATTACTGCTATTATTGACCACAATTCTTAGTTTATTTCTCTCCCCCTACCCCCACCCCGCCCTACCCCCTCTTCTTCCTCTCCTCCTACTCCTCCTACTTCTACTCTTCCTCTCCACTCTCTCAGACATTCATTCAGAAATCAAGTGCAAACAGCCACAATGGATGGCCGCTAGGACTTATTGATTTCTCATTAAAGGGATTTAAGACACCATCGTTCGGCTATATGGTGAGTCATGGTCAGGACAGTTTTTTTATCCCCCTTATTTTTTTCTTCTTTTAGGGGGTGGGGGTGTGTAGAAAGGGGTGTCCAGGGGAAAAGAAAAAAAAAAGAACTGACCGAGTGCCATTTTGTTTTTTAATGTGGTCAGCCGCGAAGCTCATTATAAAGAGAAGGAGGAGATAATTCTTTCCCTGTTCATGACAGTCACTTCAGACAGTGTTGTCGTCCCTTGAATACATTATACATGGATGCGGTGTAGTAGCGATATATTATGACCAGATGACGTGAAAGAGGAATTGGGGTGTGTGTGTGAGGGAATGGGAGTGTGAGGGCGTTTGATGGACAAGGAGATTAATTACAGTCGCGTAAATGTTGATCTGTAGATCTTTGATTTAGTCCAACAATCATATGTTGTTGTTGTTGATGACCCGTCGGGGATATTTATGGTCATTCATGAAGCTGTTTTGTATAGAGTTGTTTTTTTCAGTGTGAAACGTGGACACAGACCACACACACACTGGTCACTTATGGCATCGGGAAAATAGCCACTGCAGTGGTAATTAAATAATACTTCTTTTGTATTTATACCTACTTCTTGTATTAAAACATTTTCTGATATTAACTAAAGAATGGAAGACTTTATTCTGAGAAATGGTCATTGAAAGTAAGCTTGGTCATTTAAAAACACAAAGTACTCACATCCTGAACCTAGAATTAGAATTGCAAAGCTTAGTATTTAGCACATAGACATACTAATAATAGATACTTATGCACGGGGGTTGAATGTATTGCGCTCATTTGTGTGTGACAGTGAAAGAATGAATCAACGATAAAAACGAGGGAAAATCCGTTAGAAATCATTGACATGGTTAAAAAAAAAAGATAGGAGAATCGGCAAAAATAATCAATTTACAGAAATATTTAGATAAAACATCGCAATGGGGAGGTGTGGTCAAGATGTGCAGATCGCTGTACTGTCAACATGAACGCTCCGTGTTCGATACTACGTTTTACTACCGTGGTGAAGTAGTGATAGCGTAAAATAATAAAAGAAAGCTAAAAAAAAATGGAAAAATCTGACGTCATTGACAGAGGGGCTCTATATTATAAGCAACACTCAACAATACATATCCGGTTTAATGGGATAGCGAGAGTTGCCTGAGTGTGAAGTGGGAGTGGGGTGGGGAAAGAATCACCGACAAATTCCGCAGACCGTCAATAACAGTAATACTTTAAATTTCAGAAACTTGGAGGTGTAAATTTTATGCAAAAATAAATTGTTGTCTAGGTGGCACGTGGGCGTTACCACTGTGGAGTATAAAGAAGGATAACTGCACAACTCAGTTACATCCCCTTGTTAAGAGTTTATCAGCTGCTTTTGTTTTCCTCATTGTTGGTTTGTTGTTTATTTTAACCATGTTGTGTATACAGCCAGTTGTTTGATGTGTATCACTTGCAAAAAGAGGGCATAAGGAAAAAAAGGGGGTGGGGGGGGGAATAATTCACTAATCAGGTGGTTGATGTCAACCAATCAGATCTGTTTGTTTATAAATTAGCCTCTTTTCTGTTTATTCTGCTGTACCCGCCAGACGATAAACTATTGGCCGCCAATTTGTTTGTGCTGAGAAACAAAGCGGGATAAACACACGGAAAATTAGCTTGGTGCTGTAGTAACCAATCAATAGCTTTGATTTGAGTCTGCAAGATTCGTTGCAGCTTCCTGTTAGTAGCTTCAGACAATGGGGACGTGATGTGTGAGTCAGAGATGTTGGTATAGCTGGCAGGTTATGTATGAATCAGAGATGTTGGTATAGCTGGCAGGTTATGTGTGAGTCAGAGATGTTTTTATAGCTGGCAGGTTATGTGTGAGTCAGAGATGTGCTGATGTGTGGTAAGAAATGTGTTGAACCAGTAGTGGTGATTTGATAGTTATATGAATTTTTTTTTTGTTTATCATGAATGTTTTATGAATGGCAAGTTAAGTAGGACTATTCAGTCATACATATTTTAATAGTTGTCAAGTTATGTATTGCTTCAAAGATATTTATTGGAATGCAATTTTTTTTTAGATAATTCATCGATTTTTCATGGGGGTTGGCAGCGCTATGTTTGGAGTCAGTGATATTTAATTGTTATGCAAAAGAATCAACTTCGGGATAATTTTTGGGAAGTAATTGATTAGTAAGTGATATTATGGGTGAGCAGGTTATGTATTGAGTCATTGATGTTTTATAGTTGGCAAGCTGAATGTTGAGTCACTGATGATTTGATGGTTATCACAAAATGTACAGTCTGTAATTAATGGTTATTGTCAAGTTCTGTATAGAGTCGATTCTGTTTGATGCGGGCTTTTTATGTCTTAAGACAGTGATGTTTAATGGTTGTCAAGTTATGTATTGAGGCAGTGATGTTTGATGGTTGTCAAGTTATGTATTGAGTCAGTGATGTTTGATGGTTGTCAAGTTATGTCTTAAGTCAGTGATGTTTGATGGTTGGAAAGTTATGTTTTGAGTCAGTGATGTTTGATGGTTGGCAAGTTATGTTTTGAGTCAGTGATGTTTGATGGTTGGGAAGATATATATTGAGTCAGTGATGTTTGATGGTTGGCACATTATGTATTGAGTCAGTGATGTTTGATGGTTGGCACATTATGTATTGAGTCAGTGATGTTTGATGGTTGGCAAGTTATGTGTTGAGTCAGTGATGTTTGATGGTTGGCAAGTTCTACCTTGAGGTAGACCCAATGTTTAACGGTGATCACACACAAATTGTCTAAGAAGATGACAATCAGGCAAGGTTCAAAGATCACTTGATCCAGTGCTAATGGTTTACCTGGCCAGATATTTACCCTTCCACCGTACCAGAGGAAATAGCACATGGCTCCCCCTGATTGCGACGCAAAGCGGCAACGACGCTCAGTGAGAGTACGTTGTGCTTTGAAGCATTGTTATCCGACCATCGCTTACTAGCAGCACTACTACGCTCTCGGTATGCGTTGGTTAATCCGCGGCGATTATAAGCCAACTATCAACAAAAACAAAGAAATGTTAATCTGAGAACAAAAAAAAACCTTTTAATGAATGTTTGCAATAGTTTGCATTAGTATTGACTAAAACACTGGTGAAGATTCGAACCTGCCAGTTGATTGTCACGTTTGTATTTAATTTTTTTCCAACACAATTTCTCAATTCGTGCATCAAATAAACACGCATTCACATAAACCTCATACAGGTCATCATGTACACAAAATTAAATTTCACATCTGCATTGTTTCCAAAATTTCAGCAGCTTTAGTATGGTGCTCACTTACCCAGCTTTACTTTACATGTTGGTGCTCTCTGTCTGTCAATCGATTGATAAATCAAGTTATCTATCTCTGGCGGCCCAAGGCTTCGTTGGGTTTTGTGTGGCTCCAAATCTATCTATCTATCTATCTATCTATCTATCTATCTATCTATCTATCTATCTATCTATCTATCTATCTATCTATCTATCTATCTATCTATCTATCTATCTATCTATCTATCTATCTATCTATCTATCTATCTATCTATCTATCTATCTATCTATCTATCTATCTATCTATCTATCTATCTATCATCTATCTATCTATTGTTATCTATCTATTAGTATCTATCTATCTATTTATCTATATCTGTCTATCTTCATTACCAACATTTTACCAATAAACTCAAAACAATTTTCTTCAATCGTCGATGTCCCTATGTAAACAATAAAAATAAATAAATGAAATTTTTCGTCTTAAAAGGAAACTTCTATTTGAGATTTTTTTTTTTACAATAACAAATAATTAAATGAAATGCTTGTTTTAAAGTTAAGACAAAATGTGAACATTTTAGAAATCTACACCTTTCACCTGTCTACTTCTGTAATTAACTGGTTCGTTCAGTAAGTTCGAAAAAAAACAACGCTACTTTTAAAAACAAAAAGTCTCCACTAGCACATCGCTCAAGTTTCAAATTTTTGTTTCATGTCCAGTAACTCACCTAAAGTTACCTCCCCTTTCATTCAAACATCATTTGTCTTTCACCGTGTGAAGATGTTGAAACAAAAAACAAACCAATACCCCCCCCCCCCACACACACACACACAACTCCCGTTCAAAGATATTGTTTTTATTTTGTTTTGTTTTTTGTTTCGGTAAAATCAACAAGAAGTCAGTCTGAACTTTTAATTATGACTTCAGCCCTGAATAAAACTTCTGAGACTGATCATTATTTTCATTTTTTTTACTTATTTGTATAAAAATAGACCCTTGGCAATGAAAATGTATTTCAATGAATAGGAATAAAATAAATCAACAAACTCGATTGAAGTTAAGTTCATGGGACGTATTTGTGGAAACTCCGAATAAACCAATCCTCTTTAGTGGTCACGGTCGCTGAGTCCAATCTACGTAGACACAGGTCATGGGTTCGAATCTCATAAACGCTGACCTTTTTTTTTTTTCAAGATCACAGGAGCGACGTTGACTGAAGACTCTCACGTCAGAGTCGTTTGAAAAGGTTAGTGTGTCAATGCTACTTGTGTCCTATTACCTTTATAAGGGTCACTGTGCTACGGCTACTTGTGTCCCTATCACCTTTCTAAGGGTCACTGTGTCACGGCTATGTAGGGGAGGGCTCATTGATGGGGTCTGCGACAAATGATGCATCAGTAAATGAAACGTTCTAACATATTCACTCAGGCCCAGCTATCAAGCCATAACCCCTGGTTTTTGGTGAGTATGAAGTCCATATAATGATGAGAAGATATCTCTTAGATAATATAAACCTCTAATGGAAATGTTATTTTATGGTTTTCATTTCCACCATTAGCCGATAGTGCAATGACCGTAGAGTCACCACGGGAGATATAGCAGGAGACTTCAAGCAGGACCTAAAAATTTCCATTGGTTTTTCACCAGAGATTGAACCAGTGACCCTCAATTCCTAGCTGGTTTTGGTAGCTGGATGCACTTTTGTCCACTATAACACCGAAGATGCTTATCTGTTCACTTTGACACTTAGTCCATGCAGGAGTTCTGTTGAAAAAACTGATTCAGCATTTATGTCCTAGCTGTTCCATGTACACTGGTAGAGTTAAAAAAAAAACAACATTGACGTCATCTGTGATTGAATTCCTTGATTCTCACGTGAGTCCACACGCACGCACACACACACACACACACACACACACACACACACACACCCTCCTCTATGTGTGCAACACTAACCCTTTACAGAGCTTAAAGCCATTTAGTGACTTTACAGCATGTTTTGGACGTTCAATAGATTCGCGAAAAATGGATTCAGGAATAATTAATATAAATTTTTTCTGTTTATTTTTTAAAGAAAATGTTTAGAATTTTTTATTAAACTTTGTTCATTTCTGCATCAGTTAATCAGTAATCACATTAAAATGAGCTCAGTTTTAAATAAACGTGCTTTGGCTTTGAAGAACCCACTAATTTTTAAGCCAAGCTTACAATCCCATTTTGCTCGGCCGGAAACAAAATTTATACACAATAGTAAAAAAAATAATACAAATTAGAAAAAAATATTGTTTTTTACTATGAAAATCTCATTTCAGTGTAGGAAATAGGACAATGTTTTTATTACACAACATAATTTATGTGCTAAAATGTGAGGCTTATACTGTTTATAATAATTTCTGAATCCACCCATCGTTCATCTATAGAGGATCCGTTTTATTGTTACAAATGGTCACTATTTCAATTCATTACCCCCCTTTTTACGACATTATTTTATGTCGATTTGGCATTTTTTTTTTGGTCGATGTATTTATATATGGTATTTAACAAGACAGAAAATAAAACAAAATGACTGTAATTTTTCCCACTGAGCTGTTTATTTTTTTTTGTGATCTATGAAACTCACACTCAGTAAGTGTTGTATTTAAACTTTCAGTCTGTAATTTAACTTAGTCAAGGGAAGCCACCATGGCATCGTGTCACATGGGAAGGGAGGTAATTACAGCTTAGTCTAACTTCGTGGTAGGTACAGACTTTTTTATTTTCTAGCTGGTGGGTTTTTTTTTATGAAGTTTCACTGCAAACATTAAAATGTAAAGGAACCTACAGAATTGTATTTACAGTTTTGTATAATCACGTACATACTGTCACACAGTTATTTGTCAATGCTAATAAATTACAACAGTTTTTACCTTTTTTGAACACATTTTGAAATAATTAGCTATGTTTACCGTTATATTCTGTGGAAAAGTGTACAAGAATTAAAAATTGCTAGTGAAGAGTAATTCGAAATTTAAAAGTTATAGAGTTCTCTACAGTCTATCATGGAATGAGAGACTTAACATGGTCTACGGGGAAAAGATCATTGGGGTTCTCTAGTCAGGGAAAAAAAAAACTCTTTGCGAGGGTGGTGTTACTGTGGGCAATAAGGACTATCCGAGACTGTACTATACGCAGCTGGCGTTGGTGACGGATGTGGTCGGGACACAACACCCTTCCACTCTGTCCCACTCAAGCACACCTACGAAGCCTGCCATTTCGGGATGAGGGTTCAGGCACATTACACCCTCCCCTATGTACTAATGGCAGGAAAAAAAAACTATTGCCTTGCCATTCTGGCCGATCAGCAGTACACACACCCTGCTGGTCTGGCTAGTTTGGGCAAATCTTAAAACCCTCTTTACTGCCATCCCGGCAGATGATAGCGGGAACACTCACCCCGCCGCTCTGTAGGCATGGCAGACGTGCCCCAGCGCCGCCAACAGTGCTGGTGTGGTAGGCACACTACACCTTATCATGCTGGCAATGGCGGCGTAAAAAAAAATTAAAATTGCTAAACACCTTACCAAAACAAATAGTATAGCATATGCATAATGATAGTTATATGATAATGAAGACATTGAAGTTATTAGGATTGTGGGAGCTGAAATTTAAGCAATATATTAATGCGAATTACTATACGAAGGGGACCCCTTTACAGTGAGGGGGGGGACAAGATCAGCTATGCACGTAACAATACATTATAGCTATGCACACATTTTATTTTTACCAAACATTATTCTGTCTATCCTTGTCAACACTCTCATTCAAACAATTCCAAAAAATCTTTCTGATTACATAAACTTGGTAGTGTACGACAATTAACCAGAAGTATGTGGTTCAAATCCTTGAAACTGCTTGTATCCATTGTTTAGTCCAGATGGACATCTGAAATCCATTACCCAGCCAACTAATACACTGCTAACGTACACCCTGTAAGCTTAAACACAGCTTAATTATACCAGGTATACTTGTATCTTATACCTTATACACATCTTGCTTGTATCCTATCAACTATCATATACTGCTGACGTATACATTCCCACCACTGCTAGTTTATATACCATTCGATATGCTTGAGCAGTGGATCACACATCTATGTCACTCACCTGTACAGAAATATAAAAAAAGAAAGCACAAAAAGCCAGAAAAGTTCACATTAATTTCTATAAATAAAATTATTCTTAATTAAACAATATTTTTTGGGCGACCCAGTTTAAATCAGCTCGCGGCCCACCAATGGTCTGCAACCCACATTTTGAGCTCCGCAGTGATACAATAAATTTAAACATGAACTGAACGCACGATATTTTGCCAAAGATTTTTATTTGACTCTAATGTTACAGCAAATGCATTTTGAGAATTTTTATTTTCTTTATTCTTGGTATGGATTGCACAAATGCGATATTTTGATACAATTCTTTCACTCAGCATCTTCCACTAACAATTCTTTCCATCCAAAGTGGCTGCCATCAACACGAATGTGATTATAACAAATAAATAAAAACAACGTCATTGTGTAACAGCGTATTTCGTTACCAACTAATTTAAGCTCAGAAAATGTCTTAACATTATGTTGTTTATTACACCGGCGTTGGTTTTTATTTTAAAAAAAGTAAACAAACAGAATTTTAAAGATAAAGTTTTCAATTCTCTCCACACCAAAAAGACGCGCGCACACTCTCACCACACACTCGCTCACAGTCACACACTCGCTCACAGTCACACACTCGCGCACAGTCACACACTCGCTCACAGTCACACACTCGCTCAAGTCACACACTCGCGCACAATCACACACTCGCGCACAATCACACACTCATACACATGACGCTAAACAAACAGAAATGGAGAAAAAATATCTTCGTTATGGCCGTACGCGTATCACGTGTGAAGTTGATGGTCTTTTTACTTGTTCAGCCATTGGCTTGTCGTTTGTCTATTTTTTAATTGCATTCTGTGTGCAGCGGAACTGTGCGCATGCGCAAATCAGGGTTCTGGTATTGCGTCAAAGCGGTACCCAAAGCGTTCAGATTGCTCAAGATTGCAATGTCCTAAGAGGAGATGTAGCCTTTTAACGCATTGCATGGCTGGAAGATACAAGGATTAGGATGTGACAATATCACATGTTTTATTTATGCCTTGTAACAATATCCAGATGAGGAGAAAAAATGTCAGGTGCATACATTCAGAAGGAAAAAAAAAATCTGACGTTTCATAAACATGAGACAAAAACTAATATTTTGACTGACATAATTTCAAACTGTACCCAAGTACACGGGATATGGAGGGTATTTATGCTGTACCAGTAGCGAGGGTACGGCCGGCCTTCCTGTCTCTCTGACATATACTTTGACGGAGCGGAACATTTCGTATTGTTTGCCTTTCTCACCTGTAACACCTGCTATTTTCATCAAGGTCAGCGCGCGCCTGTCAGACGGCATAACCTGGATGTGTTGCCAAGGACTGTTCTGCACAAAGATCTCTCTCGAAACAATGTAAAGATTTTGTAGTGGATTACATTAGCGCGTCATTCATGTTGATATTTTTTTCCCCGATTGTTTGATTTATTTTTTTCGTCCTTCCACTTAAAGCGTGAAGACGAGCGTCAGGGAAAGACAACCAATGATTACTTGGATTAAAAGGGGAGGGAATGCAGCCGGGTTAATAAAGAAAAGATAATGCGATAGATAATAATTCCATGTGTGACATTTATTTGTGCCACTTAAAGGAAATGTAAACAGTAAAATGTAAACAGTAAAATGTAAACGTAAAATGCAAATTGTAAAATGTAAAACCATAAACTGTAAAATGTAAAACCGTAAACTGTAAAATGTAAAACCGTAAAATGCAAATCATAAAATTTAAAACCTTAAAATGTTTAATGTAAAGGATAAAATGTAAAAGGTTGAATGTAAAGTTTCAACGGCTGATTGCTAATTGGATTTGTTGTTAACCATAGTCCATGAAGTTTTAACCGAGACGTGGTTATTGTTGCTCCTGTTCTAAGAGACACAATGGACTACGGGGGTAAGATCATTATGGTTCTCTAATCAGGAAAAAAAAACCTTCTTGCGAAGGTGGTGGTACTGTGGTCAGAGGTCTTTCCGAGACCATAGTATTCACAGCTGGCGGTGGTGACGGATGTGGTCGGCACACAACACCCTTCCACTCTGACCCATTCAAGTACACCTGCGCAGCCTGCCATTTCCGGCTGAGGGTACAGGCACATTACACCCTCACCCCTGTTAGAGTGGCTGGAAAAAAACCCTTGCCTTGCATTCTGGCCGATCAGCAGTACACACACACTGCTTGTCTGGCCATTTTTGGCAAATCTTAAAACACTCTTTTCTGCCATCCCGGCAGATGATAGCGGGCACACTCAACCCCGCCGCTCTTTAGGCATGACAAGACATGCATCAGCGCCGCCAACAGTGCTGGTGTGGTAGGCACACTACACCCTATCATGCTGGAAATGGCGGCGTCAAAAAAAATTAAGATTTTTTTTCCTTTATTAATTCTTTTTTTTTTTTTTCAATTTAAAAAAAATCTAAAAAAAAATCAAAATCAAGTGGAGCACATACAATCAATCATTCAACGGCAACACACATAGAATGAAACATTCATCTCATATCCATACACTCGACCATCTCTTTATCCATCCTTACTGAATATAGCAGGTCAATGTGTATCAAGAGCATCCAGAAACATGGGACACAGAGCAATATGTGCATTATGACATCATTTTCTACAGGCTATCTGCCACTATCTGGTAGCACCTCATATCGTGGTATATTGTCGCATGATGACAGACGAATGTCTACTCTATATCAGTTATCGCGCTCCATTCAATGTTGCGGGTCAGAGGACATTGGAGGGGGGGGGGGGTCATTCAAAAACAAACAAAACAACCTACACACATTCGCACAGTTTATGTTGTGCTGGTGTGCAAGTTTTCTTCTTCTATCGTTATCACATTGACGCACAGAGCGCAATCGTTACAGACCATCACAACCATCGGGTTAGATTTATGGTCTACCTACTAATTAATCATCCTCGCCTTGATGTCAAGGATGTAAATAAAAGAAATGGAAACCGTGGACGAGGCAAACCGTTAGGTACTTGAACTATTTAATCTCTTGTTAGGAATGAAATGGTTTCTACCAGATTTGTTTTATCTCAGTGTTACAAAATAATATTTTTGTCTGTCTTTGCCAGTTTGTATTTTATGCCAAAATTATTTTTCATTAACCTGTAATTTAAAAGAAAATATAATGTGTTTCTAATTTGTTTTTTTTTTTTTTCAAACATCTTTCGTTGTTTTTTTTTTTTTCACTCCCTGGTGAAATGTGACGTCGCTAGATTTTGTTTTAAAATTTTTTATCTCGAAGTAAACAGTCCGACTTTAAAACTGAGCTATCTTTAACTGGACGGCCATCTGCGTTTGTCTTTGGGGGGAAATGGGGGAGTGGTTTGGTGAGAGCAGAGGGGTGGGGGGGGGGGGTCGAAGTAGATGGATGAGGAGTAAGAAGGTTGTGAAAAGTTGTGACGGTGAGTTCGTCTGTAACTTGTCTTCAGGAGTCAGGCATCGGTCCCAGTGTGATGACTTGCTAAGAATAGAATATTAAATGTTTATTATGTAAACACTAATGGTATACAACGAGGGGTCATAGTATCTCTAGGTCAAGAAAAGTAAAGTTCCCTTAGCCCTTAAAAGCCATCGTGGCACATGAAGTATTAAGTTCATCTTTTTCTGAAGCCACAACATAGTAAGAATTGTGTGGTTAGCACAACGCCCAGCCGCATTTATTTCCCCAACTTAGTCAGGTATCTGTTTAAAGCTGGGTGGACTTATGGAACTTTCACAAGAACCCGTGAAGAAAAACGTAAAACAAAAAAAATATCCATGATTCTCACTGAGCATCGAGCCCGGGAACCTAAGATCATCAGTTAAACGTCTTACTTCGCTCGACCATCCGTCACCCAAGTCAAGTTTTTATTACATAAGCAAATTGTAAAAGTGTTAATTAAATGTAGTCGATAATAATTTATAATCGATCACAAGCGTTACAAAACAGTAGGAGAGCGTCGTACCCAATATAATTCTAAATGACCGGATCTTGTGGTCGGGGTAGGTCAATGAAGGAGATTACAAAATGGTGTGTTTTGCGCATGATGACGGTGTGTAAAACCTGCAAACCGAACCTTGTGCACGCTCTGTTGTTGTGCGAGTGGGCATGCTCGGAGTGCATTGTGCTGTGCGTTTCGCACACCAATAAAGGGAGCACTGGTGTCGTGTGCCTAACTACGGGTAGCCTACTTCCGGTTGAATGTTGTTAAAACGCCTATGTATTAGAGTAATAGGTAACAAAAAAAAAAAAACAACTGAGTACGATTTGATTATTACCGTAAAGTTTTTTTTTTTTTTAATAACAACTAACCATTTCCACGATATTCATTCATTTATTTATTTAATATTAATAAGAGACTCAAAGATGAATTTAGAACGTGGCGAATGGAGTGAGAGAAAGTAGAAGTCAAAAGTTGGAGGATGAGAGGGTAAAAAAAAAAGAAAGCTACATTCGAGATTGCCATACAGCCAGTGAGTTGAGTTGTTGAGTGATTCACTCACTCATTCATTCACCCATACTTTATACTATCAGGACTTATCTAATGTTGACGTCACTATCGCGACACTGTCAGTCACAGGTACTCAGCTCTTTCCCCCCCCTCCCCAAACCTACTTCCGCTCACCTCACCTCCTCCCCCCCCCCCCACCTTCTACGCTTCCTTCCCTCTCCGCCCCCCCCCCTCTACGTCGTCCAACTTTCGCTCAATCCCCGCTGGTTAACAAGTTGTTTTATCCATCCATCTTTATCCATCCATCTTTATCCATCCATCTTTATCCATCCAAATCTGTATATTCTCTTTATCTATCTCTCTGTTACTCATTTAATTTTCTAGGCTTTTTTGCTTTTTTATTTATTTATTTATTTATTTTTTCAAATTTGTTTCCTCACATCTTCTCTCACCACTAAACCCCAAACTCTCACACTTTGGTATTTGTTATTTGTTAATTCTTGTTGATTTTTACCTGTCCGTCTTTTCTCTCCATCTCAGATCTATTAATAGCTCATCACCTTTCTCTCAGTCAACCCCTTTTACTTTTCTGCTATAATCTTTCCTCCCACCCCCCTCCCCTGTTTAGTTCAAATGCTACCTCTGCCCAACCGTCTATTGTATTATTCAATCAATTATAGACACAGGTTTGGAAAAAAGAAAGAAAGTTTACAATTCTTAATATTCTATCCCTATATACTTCTCTCTGTCCTACTGCCATCCTTCCATGTTTCTTTTTATTCTTCCTTCCTTCTAACCTATCCCATTTATCCACCCCTCTCTCTCTTTCCCTCCATCTATACCTCCTAGTCTTCACTCTGTGAGGTCAAAGGTCACGATCACTATCACATTGACAAGATTTGTTTGACCTACTCCATCAGAAAAAAAAAATCTCTGGGAAAATTTTTTACTCACCCCGCTCCCAACACCCTGTAATACTCTCTTTCCAGAAACCTTCCTTTTCCAGTGTCCTTAGACTTATCTGGCCGGAAATGAGCCCCGCCCCCCTTCCCCCGCTTCTTTACACACAATTCTGAATGTATCGATCCAGTGCACATAAAATAAAATATACCGCAGTAGAAAATGGATGTGTACACCTGGAATGATGACGTCATCAGAAAGTGAGCTTCGTTCTGAAATCAAGAGGGTGATTCTGTTACGTCAACCGAACCACTATAGTGTTAAACATAAAGAACGATGATCGGATGAGATCAGGAATCGTAAAATTAGACTATTTATTTGTCAGTTAGTTAGTGGTAAGATAAATTCATTGATCTATGTAATCGGTCACATACCTATGTAATCATTCATTTACCTATGTAATCAGCGCTCATTCGAATTGTTCTGTATCATTTCCTTCGAACAATAGAGAAAAAAAGGGAAATAAATGCACTCACTTTTTGTTACAATACATTTTATCTATCACAGAATCCTCCATTCCGATCGTCAATACAGAGGAAAGGATCGCTGTATTTCATTTCACGCACTGTCCGGCAGTACATCGACCTTGGAGGCACCTCTTGGGAAGATGTCTCTGCTAAACAAACTCCTCATGATTGTTGTAAAACAGCCATTAAATTAAAAACCTTTCTATCTACAGACGTTTTTCTTACCTGAGTCTATATCACCTGTTATCAAATCATTTTTTTCTTTTCATACAGTTATGATCCGCGAATGTCTACTAGACACACAATTTCATTTTATCAAGGCCGCGGCGATGTATTTAATGGTATCCCGCAATGCGTTTTTGATATAGCCACCCTAAAAAGCTGCTAGGGGTTAAAGTGAAAGTAACAGAGGCGAGTTAACCAGTTCTAGCCACTACTCCCCGTCAAATGAATTTATTTCTAGACTCAGCATCCCTCCCCCCCCCCCCCCCCGCAAGACAAAAGAAAAGATAAAAAAACAACAACTCACGTTGGATATTCAGTTTTAAAGAAGACCGAGGTGTTGAAATCGTATGTGAAAGTTTAAAAGTGACGTTATTAACTTGCATGCTTTAGTCTGTGTTTTGCTTGTTTTCTTCATTTGTCACTAGATATTTTGACCAATGATAATTATGTAGTTTTCTGAATGCGTGCATGTGTGAGTACGTGATAGTGTGTCTGTTTGTATGTCTGTGTGTGTGTGTGTGTGTGTGAGAGAGAGAGAGAGAGAGAGAGAGAGAGAGAGAGAGAGAGAGAGAGTGATTGTTCCACTGTATCAAAAATACTCTTTGGTAACTTCACGCTTTATCACAAATACCGTTTGAAACACTGTTCAAAGAAAAGAAATTAAACAGAGCGGTTTTATCTAAGCCTGTATGATAAATATTTAAAAGAAACTAAACAATGGTCGCTCCCTATGTCTTGCAATTTGGTCTACAGGTGTGAAAAAAAACATTTGACCCCCAAAGGTGAGCACTAATAAACTTCTTGAACTGACATCGGTTAAAAATATTAAACACGCACACACGCACACACACACACAAGAGAGAGAGAGAGAGAGAGAGAAAGCAGAAAAAAAGAAAGATATGCGCGTGCTGGGGACCATTCATTTTGTGTCAGTGGTGCGAGGAGGAAGAATTGCCCCCCAGGAAATTGCTGATGGGTGGATGGAGAGACGGGGAAGAAGAAAGGAAGGGAGAAGGAAGACAGGAAGAAAAAGGAAGGAATACAATGAAAAAAAAAAAGAAAGAGACGATAAAAAAATTGAAAAGAATCATAAGAATAATAGTTTGAAGTCACGAGTATAAAGAATAAATGAAGTTACGGAATGAACTCTCGAAGATCGTGAACATTTTCTGGCGAGACACCAAAAAAAGCCTCACACACACACACACACACACACACACACACAAAATGTAAGAAAAAAAAAACAAGTAATTGCGCGGGCGTTGGTGAGATTTTAACTTTTTGAGAATTTGAACGTTTTAAAAGATTTAGAGGAATTACTTGTAGCAAAGTGTTATTTCGAGAAGCGGAGGGTGGGGGAGAAACGTGAATGCAATTGTTGATGTGATTTTATATTGTGAAGTTTAAGGTTTTATGAAATAATGTTTACAGTAAACAAATGTTTCATGTTGAAAAGCAAATATTCATTAAATGTGTAAAATGTTTGCAATGGCAAGGAGCTTAGCCAGGGTATATTTCTCTGGAACTTCACTTTGTAATATTTAGCATTAAAAACAAAATGATTTTAAGTCACATTATAGAGGTAATAGGACTGTTCTGCGTATTGATGAAGGGTTGGTCAAACTTTTTGAATCGCTGGCCACATTGGGTGCTTTACTTTGACTGAAGGACCGCACCAAGTTTACCTAAATGGAATGTTTATAAGGAATAAAATTAATTCGATTCTCTTTAAATTAAACGGGCGGTCCGTATTTGCATCGCGGTTCGTAGTTTCCCCGTGTTTGTAATAGTCCATTTGTTATTATAGTTTTAAAGTCTTTGAAGTTTTTTTCATGTGTCAATGTTAGTATTTTCTGATCCATCTAACTAAATAACTTTTCCATGCAGTCATCCAGCTCAGTTCAACATAGAGGTATAAGCAGCCATACATTTCTATGCAGCCATACATTTCTATGCAGTCATTCATTTCTATGCAGCTATACATTCATACATTTCTATGCAGTCATTCATTTCTATGCAGCCATACATTTCTATGCAGTCATTCATTTCTATGCAGCCATATTGTTCTATGCAGCCATACATTTCTATGCGCCATACATTTCTATGCAGTCATACATTTCTATGCAGTCATTAATTTCTATGCAGTCATTAATTTCTATGCAGGCATAAATTTCTATGCAGCCATATTGTTCTATGCAGCCATACATTTCTATGCATTCATATATATATATTTATACAGTCATCTATTCCCATGTTCTCCGTGCTTGACTATGGCAACCAATATTAAAACAGACACATCTGGGTTAATGTCCATTTGAATACTTATTGAATCTACACTCCTCGCGTTACTCACCCCATGTACGAGCGGCCGGTCATTCGCCCAGAGATGTCCATCTGAGTACAATGAACCCAAATTAACTCGTCGTTAGCGGGACAGTCAGCCTGGACTTGGTTGTGGCGGTCATTTTTTTTTTCGAATAACCCAATCATTCATACACACTCGGACTCATGACCATTTACTGGCAGGCCTACAGAGCCATGTGAATTCCAAAATGCCCCACAGAATCACAGATTTACTGTCGAGCGTACAGAGCCAAATGAATTCCAAAATACCCCACAGAACCACAGATTGACTAGCGGGCGTACAGAGCCGAATGAATTCCAAAATACCCCACAGAACCACAGATTGACTAGCGGGCGTACAGAGCCAAATGAATTCCAAAATGTCCCACAGAACAGAATCACAGATTTACTGTCGGGCGTACAGAGCCAAATGAATTCCAAAATACCCCACAGAACCACAGATTGACTGGCGGGCGTACATAGCAAGTGCAGTGAGTTCTAAAAAGCCCCACAATTTTTCCCCTTGTAACTTTGTTTGAGACAGTTTGATCATCAAAGGAATTGAACAAGAATATTAACTGTATAATGTTAGATGCAGTAATTTGGAATGAATGAATGAATTATTGATTTTTTTAAATTTCTTAAACAATGTCTCCAAGAACAAAGTTGTATTCCGTTTATTGTGTACTGTAAGTATAATGGGCGGTAGCATAATGGTCATCTGACGTTACAGATACCAGGTGATCATGGACAGACATCACGCTTGAACTGGGACCGCAGATGGCCGGAAGCCTATAACTGCACCCTAACATCACCTTCACTGCTCGCTTTAAAAAGGTTCTCTGTTTCATCTTTCTTTCTTTCTGTCGTTCTAACTTTGAATCTTTTCGTTATATTTCCAAGATTTGTATAAATGTCAAATCATCTTAGACTTTTTTTTAAAAATGAAATTAAAAGACATAAAACAGCTTTGGGCCTCCCAGACATGTGAAACTTTGTTTGGCAATTTACAGTTAGACAAAAAAAAAACAACCTAACTAGCAGACGTAACTCCAACCTAACTAGCAGACGTAACTCCAACCTAACTAGCAGACGTAACTCCAACCTATCTAGCAGACTCAACTCCAACCTAACTAGCAGACGTAACTCCAATCTAACTAGCAGACTCAACTCCAATCTAACTAGCAGACTCAACTCCAACCTAACTAGCAGACGTAACTCCAACCTAACTAGCAGACTTAACTCCAACCTAACTAGCAGACGCAACTGCAACCTGCCCATAAACATCAACCGCTGTAAAAACGTAAATTATAAACGATCTCTTCAATTACACGATATCTCATAAAATGGACGCCAGCTTACAAGTCCTTGGTATAATCCCACGTGATCACCATAACTAATGTACCGCGCCCCGTACACCCAACTCCCCGTGGGAGGAAGACATTGGTACACTTCAGGAAATCATCGGCAATATTTTGTTATACATATTCCCCATCTGGTTGTACACACAGTGTACTTATGTACCCCAGTTACCGTTGTGTACAGATGGACCGGAGTTTTTTTTTTTTTTAATTTTAATCTCTTGTGTCTATTCAAGATGGACTCTCTACTCAAATGTTAGTATACCCGCTTTCACTGCGAGATCAGAACCACACCCCCACCCCCACCCTTCATGCCCGTGTACGTTCCCACAAAAATATGTGTGTCATTAGTCTTTGATTCTCGCTTCTCTCTTTTTTAAAAAAAAATATATACATATATCCCTTTGATCATTTCTTGTCTCTGTGCACTCTCTAGGCAATTTGTCTCCACACACAGGTCAGTGCAATGAACTCTTGTAGCACTGTCAGTAAATCTAAACAGAGTGCCGTCCCATTGTCTGACGGACAGGTGAACATTTTTTTTTTTAATTTTATTTCACTGCCCTAACTAATGTACTGATGTCCAGAAGCGCAACTAGACCAGACTTTCAGGGGGAGGGGGGAAGGAGCAAAAAAAATCACTAGTACTAAAAAATCACATTATTTATATATTTGTATTTTATTTTAAACAAATTTTGGTCTAATCTTTTAATTTTTTTTTATTTCGGAGGGGGCAAATGCCCACAATGCCCCCCCCCCCCAGTTGCGCCGCTGAGTATGTCACAAATATGTCCTCAAGTGATCTTCAAAAAAAAAACTAAAAGAAATATGTTAATTACTTTAACTTACGCTTATTATTCAAGATTATTCAATAACCGAATTTACAAAATAAAAAGCACTTGACTGGTTTGGCAGCCAACAGTAGTCCATGTAATGAACTAATTTATTTATTTTTTTTTTTTTGGGGGGGGGGGGGAGTGAGTGTAACCACATCGTCCACACGTTACCCGAAGACAGACCCACATTTCATTGACACTATTTGCAGGAATGTGAAAAAAAAATCATTACAGTATATTTATATTAATTGGAACTTCCCTTTCAGTTAAATGTTAATGGCACTTTTAATTATAAAAAAAAAAAAAAAACTAAAGTACTTTTCATGTTCATGGAGTGGAAATGCGTGGTAACATAGTAGACATTTCACTCTACAGTTCTGAGGTCAAATCCTGGTCAAATGTGGTAAAAATTTACTTTAGGAAAGAAAGAAGAATATGGTTAAATGTAAAACAACAACATGGAAAGTGGATGACCTCCCATTGATCCGAATCGGGTGTGTGAGGTGGGGGGGCATGTGTAATTTATCAGATATTTTTATACTCGCTTAGACGTATACTTGAAAAACATTTTATACGAAAGCAACAGAACTGTTATATTTGATGAGCAGCTGGCTGTTAGATTACCAGAAACATACATATTCATTAATCTGACTGATTCACATCTGAAACTTTCAGTAATAAGTTGTGACACAATCTCTTTTCGGGGTTTCCCAGCTGAATTATAAAACATCAACGTGAATTATTTAAATCGGGAAAAACCGATGTTATCGCTAAGTAAAACTGTTGGATTTTTTTCTTATATTAGATTAAACTTAAATTGCCTTAATTTAAAAAAAAAATGCTTTATATTATTTACAGTTAAACCGCAAAGAATAACATACATTTTAAATTACTTAATACTCTTTTCCCTGTTAATTGAATCTAACAGCATCTTTATATTAATGTCGAATGAAAGATAAAATGTTGTTACTTCGTTAAATAGTATATTGTTATGTTACATTTAAAATGATTGCTCTCATTTCACAATGATGTAGATGGTATTCAGCGAGAAGATAAAGTCCATCTAGCTGTTCTGATAAAAATGAAGGGGACAGGTGGTCGTGCTATGTAGAGAGCTCCACTGTCGACCGGATACTCCCGGGTTCCAACCTCAGTAAGAACCTTGGGATTTGTTCAGGTCCTAGAATAAGTCCCCAAGTCCACCCAGCTTTAAATGGGCACCTGACTTTATGTTGAGGGAGTAAATGCGACTGGGCGTTGTGCTAACCACACAATCCCTTTATATGCCGAGTTTGCTGAAACAGATGAATTCTACACTTCATCTGCCCCGATGAGGCCTTAGAGGCTTAGGGGAACTTTTTACTTTTTTGCTCTGATAAAAATAATTTGAGAATAATGCCTTGGTGATAAATTTAATTTAATCCTGATAATAATTATTAACGCTTGAACAAATTTCAGCACTCGAGGTATAACACAGGCGGTAAGATTTGGACGATTTATTGAAACTGTCCTCATAGAAAATCACATATCCTATTTCCCGTGTATGTGTGTGTGTGTACATGGTATACTTTCGGTCATCTGGCGTCTTATTAATTTAAAAATTATATAGTTAGACTCTTTCGAAAAAAGTAACCTATTCCCGCTCGTTTATCGTCAAAACTCAAAAAGAATCTGACGTCAAAATTTAGAATCGAAAAGGGAGGGGGGTATTCATTGCCACATATGTTTACAAGTTTTTAAATGTCATGATTATGTGTCACTGAGAGTCTTGTACCCAGACCAACATGGATACGCCTATGAGGACGTAAGCTAACGGACGCGCTGGGATTTGACCCCCCCCCCCCGCAGCATGCATCACGTTGGCCTAGTTTACAACGTCAGCGTTGTAAGTTACACTGACCCACAGAGACAATCCAGGGCTTGATTATTCATCGAACTTACCGGACATTGGTAAATATACCAGGTACTTTAGAACGTATCCCACTTTTACCGACTGTAAGGTTTTTTTTGTTATTTTTTTTTTAATTTAAGGCGAGACATGAAAATTCTACCTGTATTTTGAAGAATGTAAAACATCAATACAAGGGGTTTGGGGGGGGGGGGCATTCTTTCGGGGGGTGCCACAACTGTGGTCTACACCTTAGCGCGTTCACACGCTGACACAAATACTACAAAGTGGTGGAGAAGATTGGTTATAAAAAAATAAAATAAAGGTTGACGAGGGGACGGGACGGGAGGGCGGGGTGGTATTTAGAAGGAAGATTTTCATTACAGGTAAATGAATGGTCTTAGCCATAAGCCTTCACATACCTTGGGAAACAATGTTCAACCGGTCTAAAGTAGAAAAATTGTGTTTAAAAAAATCGAGAGGGGTTAGGGAGAGAAGAAAAGGTGGGGGGGGGGGAAGGGAGGCATTAAGTGCACCTCTCCTCGAAGTACTTTTTTTAAAGTGAAAGTACCTGAAGGCTCAGTGAGTACTTTATTAAAAGGTGTGAGAATTTTTCTCTCTCGTGCCTCCCCCTCCCCCTTTTTCCCTTCCTCCCCCCCTCCTATACCTTACAGGCAATGCTGATAAATTGTTTTCCTTCAAAACTACAAATGAATATCCTTGTTTTCTCTCTTTCTCTCTTTCTTTCTCTCTCTCTCTTTCTCTCTCTCTCTCTCTCTCTCTCTCTCTCTCTCTCTCTCTCTCTCTCTCTCTCTTTTTCTCTTTTTTTCTTCAAAAATTGCGTTTGATGGAGACGAGATTCAACACAGCGAGAGTTATTTTCAAATGCTGTGAGAGGAATTGGTGGAGGGAGGGGATGGGTGGGGGAGGGGGTGGGGAGAGAGAGGAGGAGAAAAGCGGGACAACTCGTGTATAGATGAACTAACAAAAGGGAGATAACACTGTCAGGCTCTTTTTTTTTTCTCTCACAAAAGTTGCCCGTACATTTCGGCAATAATTCATAATTTTGTTAAAAGCTTCTGTCGTGTGTTACTGGAAAAAAAGACAAAAAAAAAATATTTTGCACGCTATGGAGGTTGAATAGAACAAAAAGTAAAATTCATTGGCTGGCCATAAGGAAAAAAACTGAATGTGGCTGGTACAATTATATTTACATTTGTTTCAGAACTGGGTCTATTCACTAGTGATACCCACCACGATTCAATCTAATAGACACGTTTACCTTTTGTTGATAGGTTTATACAAATTATTCTAACATTAACCGATATCAAACAATACGAAACTAATTTTTTATATATTATATGTGTGTGGGCTGGAGCGGGGTAGGGGGGGGGGTGATGGATGGGTATTACGTTTGAATCTGTCATATGTTTACTTTCTTTGGAGCACGGAGTCTTACCTTTTCAGAAATCTTTGCTCTGAAATTAGCATGGAGCCTATAGTAGTAATGTGGCACCACCCATATTTCTGAACCTTTGACATGTATTCGACTTTATGCTTTACAACATTAAGCCTACACACACACACACACACACAAACACACACACACACACAAACATATATATATATATATATTAACTGTGAATTTTTCATCCTTGTGCAATTTATCGAGACCTGGCAATACTGACATGATTCCCGTCCCTTGCGTCACCACACTTCCCCTCCCTCCACTGTCGTAAGCTAAATTAGCCACCCTGAATATAATGGTACCCTCCCATCTGGTCATTACATCTTCGGTGATGGTTCACTTGGTTTTAATCGCCTGTAAAATGAGACGATGGAAGGAAAAAAATTAATTATGTAGTTGTGGCAGTAAACATCTTCACCTGTTAACCACTCAGTTTTCAGAAGTAAAATGAAACATCTCAACATATGAAATAGAAATATAGAAACATATGAAATAGAAATATAGAAACAGATGAAATAGAAATATAGAAACAGATGAAATAGAAATATAGAAACATATGAAATATAGAAACATATGAATTATAGAAACATATGACAGAAACATATGAAACATAGAAACATATGAAATATAGAAACATATGAAATATAAATATATAAATATATGAAATATAAATATAGAAACATATGAAATAGAAATATAGAAACATATGAAATAGAAATATAGATTTTTTAAATATAAATATAGAAACATATGAAATAGAAATGAAGAAACAAAAGCAAATGTAAATGAACCCCTCTTCAGCTTTTCTTTCTTCTCGCCCCTGAAGTCTTTGCAAACTCAGTTCTACAAAACAATTAGAACAATTTTATCAGATTGCTATCGTCTGATCAAGAGAATGTCATATGTTGTGGCAAAGTGTAACAAATATTAATGTTTATTGACAAATTCCGAAAAAAACTGCATCTATGTAACATATATCTATCTCTATTAAAACACTTAAAATAACAAAACGGTCAAATTTCATTGGTCACTTGAGCTTGTGCAACGTATTTGCATGTATTTGCACATATTTTTTAAACCGTGTCCTTCGATGAAAACGTCCTTGAACTTCAGAAATCGGGGCCGCGTAAACATTTTCTCTTCATGATTGGGATCGTATGGCGGAGTTAAGTTGCAGTCGTTATTTCTGGTGAATACAGACAAGAGAAATTATAGTATTGTAATTTGCTGCAGTCTACGTTTTTTTTGTGTTTTCTTGCAGAGAAAGTTGACAGACATATTGCAGGTCAATGAAAACAGTAATAAGGGTATTACTATATGAAAATAATGCAAATAAATAAAAAAAAAGACGTGAATATTTAAATAGATGTTGAGATAGAGCGAGAGGAAGATAGGGGGGGGGGAGGGAGAGAGAAAGGAAGATAGAAAGAGAAAGGAAGAGATAGAAAGAGTGAGAGAGGGGAGAGAGAGGGAGAAAGAGGGAGGTAGAGAGATAGGGATAGAGAGAGATGGATAGAGTTGGAGAGATAGAGAGAGAGAAGGAGAGAGAGAGAGAATGTGTGTGTGTGTGATAGAGATAAGCAGAGAGAAGAAAAAGTTCCGTTTTTCAAACGCTGATCATAGATTTGATTGAGGGCTGAAAATAACAGACATAAATTAGTAGATAAATGCATAGTAATGTATTGAATACATATATACACAAGTATATGTATCCCACAATTCTAACACAAGTTCTAAACATATTACAGTCTTTCCTCGCGAATCTTTCATTGAAGTCCACGTAATATAACAACAGCATATAGGATCAAGTCTTATGATAGAGATGTGTAGTTTGTTTTATGTGGCTGATTCGTGTCCTATATTGTCAGTTGAAGGTTGTGTTGCGTTGTCTGTTTCTTGATCGCATTTCAAATTCACATAGGGGGCCCTTTTTTATAATTGGGCCATAGATTGTGTTTAATTATTACAGCCAACGAGCTGTCACACTCTCCCTTGTGCAAACTGGGAGGGTGAGAGGGAGGCCACGCATAAAAAGGGGCCCCAGCGATATATAAATGATTATGTCACCTATCTATGTTAAAACCAAACTTTCGTCTCAGTCAATGATAATCGCCCGAGGCTCCTGTCCGTCCTCATAAGGTTGCCTCGGCCGCTGGGGGCGGGGTTAGGGGCGGGGGTTTTTTATTTTTATTAAGGAGGACGAGGGGAGGGAAAAAGTTAGAGATAAAATTTAAAAAATAAAAGAGAGGTGAAAAAATTTTCCTCCCGGGGAGGGGACAATACCCCCATGCTCGGCGGTGGCCGGGCCCTGAATTAAGTGAGGCAAAACTTTAAGTCCTTCTGTGTTGAATTGAGCTTTGACTCACTTTATAGTATATTAATTAACGTAGTTCATACTCATTATCCAGATCCATACCATGACTAACAATCTACTTAAAAACACAATATATAAAAATAATAATACAAAAATGAATATATATATATATATATATATACATATATATATATATATATATATATATATATATATATATATATATATATATTAAAATTTAAGCTGGAAGGTAAATTTGTTTTGGTTCGTGCGATAACTCCCACTCTGGACAGACGTTAATGAGATTTCGACGAATCCCGTCCAGTCGCTGCTATTTTTATATGTATTCCATTGATTATAAAAAAAAATAGAAGGTCCCAGTTTTTTTTTTTTGTGTCGACATGTCAAAACAAGCAATGACATCAACGAAAACATTTGAATAAAAACATTTTTTTGTAATCGCCTTATAGATTAAACAAGTGATGAATTCAGAAATAAAAAAAAAATGAATACACTAATGGTGTTTTTTTTTCACCTCTTGCGGCTGAAATGAAGTCTCATATAGAAGCCTTGCAGTGGCGTAGCAACCTTAACTCGCGCCAGGGGGCACAATATCTTTTTAGCGCCCCCCGCCCCCATTTGAAAACCATATAATATTATATGTAAAAATATACCATTTGGTGCCCCTTTGTGAGTAGCGCCCGGGGCATGATGCCTCTCCCCCCCCCCTCCTTCACTACGCCACTGTAGCCTTGGCCGCCATGCTGATGTCGATGGAGGTCAGAGATTATTTAGAGAGCTACAGATTCAGCTCCACAGATGTAACATCCAATCTGTGATGCAGAGTTCAGTTGTTGCACATGATTCGTCAGCAACATACTTAAACCTTTTTTTTTTTAATTTATTTGCATTTCTCATTAACCAAGAACAACGCTAACCATGCAGGGTCGATTAATTGTCAATTTAAATAATTAATGTTTATATTGAACAAAAGGAAGATAGAGAAATACAACATCATCATTAGCTGCCTCGGTCTTGTATGTTTTCATCTAGTTGTACACAATCGGGAAATTCCGGTAAGACCTTTTGCCGGATTCAAATCCCGATTTATTAAACGAGTACTTTACTTGCATTTCGAAAACTTAGTTCTTGAAAATTGCATTTTTTGTCCACAGATAGGTGATTTCTATAAAGAACTAGGCTGATTGAAAATAATTCATGTAGATTCTGATGCCTCATCGCCAGCCGTCATAACCTTAACCAAATCGGCTTTACCATTGAACTTTTTTTTTAGATTAGTTTGCCTATTAATTTAAAAGGCTCTTGACTTTAGTTGCATCTTGATTACCCCATTGACCACTATAATCATGTGACCATTGTATGGATTATAAGAAATACACTGATTTAATCCAGTCTCGATGTATAACAAGGGCTGCTAAGATTTATCCACAGTGTCCGATTTTTTAAAATATATTTTTGTCTAAATGTTATTTTCCGTATCAAGGCATGTGCCCATTAATTCAAGGGACCCAATCCGATTTCACATTTTGTGTTTTTCAGTGGTTATTGTAGGGGGGCTATCTGACATCGGTTTTTTCAAAGGGTCCATTGTGCCACTACGACGGTTCCCACTTCTGAAGACATGGGGGTCCATCCGTTACATCGATTGCCTGTCCAACAAGCCTAGAAAAAAAAATTCTTTTTATGCCTCCGTCTTTCCTTTGTTACTCCACTGTATAGAATGGACTATTGCGAAAACCACAGGTCCTGATTTTCATCAAATAACTAGATCTTGCTGGTAGCGAGAAGTGACCTACATAGGTCACTGGTGGTTGAATTATATATATTCCACCCGTCTTCGCATGGGGCTCACACATCCTGTCAACATGGGCACGCTCATCTTGGTTTAAACAAATCAACATATGTGGGTCAAACGCGTCGACGATGGAGGGGCGGAGCGGAATCCCAAATACCTCTCCCAGTCTTTGCCCCCACCCACCTCACAGTTACAACAGAGCAGCTACTCTCGTCTCATTCCATCTGGAGCATGATTTACACTTTCTGTATGTGATTTTATATGTCAGCCAGGTGAGGTTCAGGAGATGGGTGGCTAGGGTAGAAAAGGTAGGTATGGTAAGGGGGGGGGCATAAAATGGTTGATGTAAGGTTTGTGTGTGTGGGGGGGGGGAGGCGTTGAAGTGGTTGGGGCCAGGACAGAATGTGGGGAAATGATAGGTGTACAGTGATTGGAAATTAGGCCAACAGTGGTCAGTTATCTATTTCAGTGGCTGTCTAATTTGTTCATGAGTGTCGTGCGGGGGGGGGGGGATAAGATGTGTCATTATTTGTATGGGGTTACGGTCTTTATGGTTTGTTTATTTTAATATTTCATTATGGCAATAAAGAGAGGATTTTTGTGTATTTGGTGGAAGTGGATTAGATAAATTTATAGAAAGAAAGATGGATTGATGGATAAATAGATAGATAGATAGACAGACAGACAGACAGACAGACAGACAGATAGATAGATAGATAGATAGATAGATAGATAGATAGATAGATAGATAGATAGATAGATAGATCTAAACCTTCAAGGTTTCATTGTTTATCACTTATTTCTAAAATATTGACATTTCAAACATTATTACCACTCCATTACCTAAATTTAAGTGCGGCACCAAACATCAATGGGCGGCTATAATACATCTAAGTGCGGCACCAAACATCAATGGGCGGCTATAATACATCTAAGTGCGGCACCAAACATCAATGGGCGGCTATAATACATCTAAGTGCGGCACCAAACATCAATGGGCGGCTATAATACATCTAAGTGCGGCACCAAACATCAATGGGCGGCTATAATACATCTAAGTGCGGCACCAAACATCAATGGGCGGCTATAATACATCTAAGTGCGGCACCAAACATCAATGGGCGGCTATAATACATCTAAGTGCGGCATCACACATATGGACCGCAATGACTTGACCAATTATGAATTGAACGTATCAGAAACAAAATGTGGAGTTATGTTACGTGTAACAATGGAGTCGTGACGAAGTTACAAAAACCGTTTGTCTATCATAAAAGTCTAAAAGGTTTTCTTGTGTGTGTGTGTCTGTCTGTTTGTGAGTGTGTCTGTTGTTTTTAAGTGGACGTTTCACTTCACTCGCCGAGGTCTCATTTCCCATTCCACACTCGACACCTCATACACTTCTGGTTGCCATGGCAACCGCGCGACGTCCATTGCAAAAAAAAAAAAGGAAAAGTAAAATCAGAGGGGGGAAAAAATAGGAAGAGCACAGCAGGTAATCACACACGCACACATACATACAAACACATTCACAAATCGCCAACAATTAACAGCCTCCTTTTTCTAGGCGCCCCTTCACTCCCCGTCCGCCCTGTCCCCCCTTCTTAGATCGCCCCACAGCTCTCGCGTCTGGGAGGATCAATTAGTTAGTATAGTTAGTTGGAAGGCGGTAGGAAACAAATGGTTTCGTGTTTACATTTTGTATTATTTATAATGTCGTCTGCGTTTCATTTCTTTTTTTTTTGAATTTGTGAAATACATAATAAATGTGTAAATATATTGCTAGACAGCTAATACATAATAAATGTGTAAATATATTGACAACAGCTGGTACATAATAAATATGTAAAATATGTTGCTAGACAGCTGGCACTTAATGAACTTAAGATTTCGTAAAGTTAAAACAAAAAAAAAAAAACATAATAGTAAATACAGCCAACAACTCTTTGATTATTGAAAGAAATCGAAAATTGAAAAAAAATTAAATATAAAATTATTAATATGTGTTGTTATTGTTTTTTTTTTTTTTCAACATACTTATTTAATTTCTCCCAAGCTGTCCCCGTATTGAAGGTGACGCCGTGTTGAAGGTGGCCTCGTGTTGAAAGTGGTCCCTTGTTGAAGGTGGCCCCGTGTTGAAGGTGGCCCCATATTGAAGGTGGCTCCGTGCTAATGTGAAGAACTCTTGGCTTGCCAAATATTTAAAATAACACATGGCAATGAATATGCTAGTAGACGGGAAACTAAATTGCTCCCAGCGAATCTTAAGTTCATCATTTTCCTGGGTTTGTTTAGGTAAATGTATGTACCATAGACCTGAAAAGATTGTGACAATTAAAAGAAAACCAACACACGTAACACGGGTGTCATTTGTAAACAAATCAGTTTTGTAACAAAGGTTTTGATGTAACAAATTCAACTGGTAACCTCAAACAAATTATAACAGGTATTCAAGTCTCATTGTTACGATGTGGGTTATTTTAGCACAATAGTTTACGGTTTAGGAACAATATGTGCGTGGGGAACGTAACACTCATACACTGGGGGAAGTCAAGTCATGTTTATCTGTTGATCTTTGTTGCATTTTGTTCTGTTTTTCTTCATCCACTTTCTAACGAAAGATATTGTATGATCAGCGGACAACCTCTTGAAGAGAATTTTACTGAAACAAACAAATTTCGACACTCACCAGGATTCGAGCTCCGGGTTATTGACTGAACTATTGTGTGCTCTACCTTATGACCACTGAAAGGGGGGGGGGCGGATGGTCGTGCGCTCGACTGTCGTGAGTGTCCCAGATTCCATCTACAGAAAGAACCAAGGTCATGGTGAACGTCTCCTCATGTCTCCCGATGTGCCACCATGGTCTTTGCACCATCGGTTATGGATGGCATTACTAAAAACCGTTCATTGGTGACTTACAAGTCCAAAAAGATAAAACATCTTATCATTACAAGGGACTTCATACAGATCAGGTGACAACCCCCGAGCTCATATCAGATAATGCAGCCAGCTAACGTTGGATCTCATGACAATCTCTACCAACTGCCCCCCATACGCACACAGATCGGTCAGTTATTTTTTACTGCATATTAAGCGAAACCAGACATTTAAGGGCGTCAGCCCCTGGCATGCTTTAAGTTAGCGCACCTCCGCCCACCCCAACCACCCCTCGCTACTTGCGGTTTTCCCTGCTCATTTGCAATATTTATTTCAATGTGGTAGTTGTTATTGTGTAAAAATTATGTATACACTTTTACAGAAGTAAAGTGTGTCTTTATATGACTTTTTAAATACCTACGTTCCTAGAGTGGCCATCTGCACTCATAGATGTGATAGTACATATAATTTCCAAAAACACGACACTTTATCAGTTAAAAAGATTTACTAAATCTAAGAAATAGATTCAATAAGACCCATAGATACATAAAACAACTGACATGATGCTTGTCTGGGCGTGGGAAGTGAAAGTTGTTCAATTCCATAAATTCCAATTATGGTGAAGAATTGCGGGGGGGAGTGGGGATAAAAAAAAAACAATAACCTGTGCTCGCTAAATGAGGGAAGAAAATACAAGAAACGCGAAATGAGAATGTAACTTTAAAATTTGGGAAACTCACCCACACGTGTCAATTGTACCCAGGGGATATGTCCATTAAAATGTGGGACGATTTGTGTTTTAAATAATTGTGGGACATGACCTTGGTGAACTTTTGAATCATCTGTAGATCGGATCGGATTGGTTGATTTGAGAAAGATGGAGCGGGAAGGCGTGAGTGAGAGTGGGAAGGTAAGATTGTAAGGAACAGCGAGAGAGAGAGAGAAAGAGAGAGAGAGAGAGAGAGAGAGAGAGAGAGAGAGAGAGAGAGAGAGAGAGAGAGAGAGAGAGAGAGAAATAAAAGTAAGAATGAAAAAAAAACCGAAATAAATAAATTATGTGCGCGAGTTTGTGTGTGAATGTGTATGTGTGAGTGTGTGTATGTGTAGGAGGTTGCTGTAGAAAAGAAAGACATCGTTAGATGGTTATAAACATAATGAGATTGAAGATAAAGTAGCTTGAGAGATGGAGTTATGACCAGAGGCTGATTAAACGGTGGGCGCACTGGGGGTCCACAACTCTAACAGACTCGTGCACTGGTCCACCACTCTAACAGACAACACGCACTGGTCCACCACTCTAACAGACACGCGCACTGGTCCACCACTCTAACAGAACCAACAATCATACCGTGTTATATGTAAGATGTAAGCATAAAATATGTAACAAATGTCTTTATTTTTTTTTCAGGATCCCATATTTTATTCTGCGCCCGGGACCTGAACTGACCTTCGTGAGACTAGGATGGTCGTGCGGTAATGTGTACGAGGGTCCCGGGTTGGATCTCCGGTGAGAACCAATGGATATTTCATGTCATGGTAAAAGTCCTCGCTATATCTCCCGTGGTGTCTCCATGGCAATTGCACTACCGGCTATGGTAAGGATGAAAGAAGGGAACCATACAAAAAGTCCCAAAAGTGGTTTATAAGATCTATTGCTAACAATTCTAGCACGTAAGATAAAAGGCAACTTTCGAAGTAAAATTCTAGTTTGTATGCGCAGCTACTACTGAGCGAGACATATCTGCGCGCTGGTGTAATGTGGGTTCGCGCACTTAAAGGAACCACAAGTGTGCATCTTCAATTTTCCAGCTATATCGTCTGTCGGTGCGCTCAGTAAAACTATTTATTAACATTTACTTAAAAAAAAACATATAAAAACCGATACAAACTGTAAATAATCTCTTTTTAAGCATAACATAATTTATAAAAGTCAATAAAGTCATCCGTCAAGGAATGACTTTGACTTCAGTAACTAGCCTAATCATCATCTCTAGCCATCGATTCCGTTGTTGTGATTCCACTCTTCTGTTGTTGTTTTTTTTAACCCCTCGTGAAGTTACTCTGAGCTCGTTCTTCGGACACTATAATGACGAAATGGATAAATCGTGTCAAGGGGGGAGCAACCCAGACGTCCAATATCCATATTTGTGTCCGTTTTATCCATTACCGACCATGACGAGATGGACGCCGTCTGATGGCTATTGTGACTTGGATGATGGAGATGCCGAGCAGAAAAAATGTACAGTCATCGACAATAGGTAGCTCTATCTATCTATCTATCTATCTATCTATCTATCTATCTATCTATCTATCTATCTATCTATCTATCTATCTATCTATCTATCTATCTATCTATCTATCTATCCATCTATCTATCCATCCATCTATCTATCTATCTATCTATCTATCTATCTATCTATCCATCCATCTATGTATGTATCTATCTATCTATTTATCTATTATCTATCTATCTAATCTATCTATCTATATCTATCTACTTATCTATCTTTCTATCACCCTGTACGTCCGACCGTCTATCTATCTGTCTCTGTGTCTGTCTAATATATAATATATCTATCTACCTATGTATCAAGCTCTGTGTCTATTTACCCCCCCCCCCCCCTCTCTCTCTCTTTCTCTTTCTCTATTTATCTATCTATCTATCTTGTTACATAAGGTCCTATGAGCGCAGAAATGGAATGTATTAGTCCTCAAACTAGTACACTTAACACCCCACTATGGCAGTGGTCTATTTTGTTATATAGACATATCTGACCACAATAGAACCACTTAGTCCCCACTCAACATCGTTCCATAACATACCGACAGTAATACACCATTGATAATAAAAAAAAATATTATGTGTAATATCCTTTTTGTTTACACCGTTAGCAAGAGGTTGGCTGCTGTACACAGTCCAGTTCATTGAGAAGTGACCAAGGAGATAAGTGTCCATTTCATTATGTAAAATGCTCGATTGAGTAAAACGTGCGATAAGATAGTGTGGCTATTGATGATTTCTATTGATCTGTATTATCATTTCAGAAAGAGGATTATGAGATATCATACTAACCTTTGACTTATTGTAGCATCAAGTCATGTCTTCTTAAGCTATAAGCAAGTATTGACGTCATTTCCTTGTTTTGTTACTTTTTCATTAGTTTGTAAAAAAAAAAAATATCCCGTTTTTCCCGATAGCCGAGTTTAGAAATGTATTTACTTTGGCTTTTTTTTTTTTAAAGAAGGGAAGAATGTGATCTTTTGGGAGTGAAAACTAAGAATATGCTGGCAAATGATGTATGGGCTGTCACAGACTCGGTCAGTGACGTCACGTGGATTCATTACAGGAATCAATTAACGGCGGCGAGGGCTGATTTCTGGAGACGCCATATTATGGGATGTGAACACACACGCGCACAAACAAACACATCGTTGAAACCCTCGTTCGGGTGGGGGGGAGAGGAGGTGGAAGAGGGGGGGGCATAAAAAGTTCCACGTGGGGCTAAATATGCTCCCCCCATTCCACGCCCCTCCTACTCTTTGAATTCCATGTATGATAAACGGTTATCTGGATATCATAATACATATGAACTGTTACTGATTTACATTCGACAGATACTGACACCGATTGCAAAAAATTACACCAAAGTTAAAAGGTTGTTTGTAAATGGCAATGAACTAATAAACAACTTACAAATAATTTTTGTATTATTAGAACAGTAACTGTTAGTTGTCTCCTTCCCCCCCTCCCCCCTCTCCATTACCATTTTTAACGTTTCTTCTGGATACATCTGGAGGTGGGCATATGGTGGAGCGCTTACCAGACCTGCACTCTGACCACACTCACACGGTGTCACCGACCAATATATAGACTGTGGGTTACTCTATTGACCCCCCCCCCCCCCTATTGTGTGTTGAATACAGTTTTTGCTCTAAGGTGGATACATTAACGTGTGGTCCCGCGTGTGGTCCTGCGTGTGCTGCGTGTGGTCCCGCGTGTGGTCCTGCGTGTGGTCCCAGGCTGTGGTAGTCACGTGTAAGCCGTAGGCGGTCAAGCTAACGTGGTGTTGTTGTCCAACGCTGCACACTTCACGGCTGATAATCACAAGTTGTAGTCCTCGGCTGCAGTTGCGGTTTGCTGTCCTTGGCTTACAACAGCATTAGTTATTTGTCACCCTGAGACTTTAAAAATGGCTCCTGAGCTGTTTATTATCTGTGATCGATATGATGCAGCAGTTTAAAAAAAAAATCATTGTTGTTTAGTCATTGGCACGATAATCCCGCCGATGTAAACAAGCGATGTGTTGTCATCATGTTTACTGCTCTTCACACGACTGTTGTGCTGGTGTAAACAACAAATACGGGGTCATCCTTTGGTAGCTCCAGGACTGTCCACAACCTGGGTGTTGGGGAAAAGGGGTGGGGGGCGTCCACTGAAGCACTCACATTTTGGGCCTATGGTATGGTCATGTCGATGTGACTGGCAACACACTAGGTCAAGAGATAGGAGAGTAATTGAATTAGCGACCACTGAAGGACTGGGTGAGAGGGTAGAAGAGAGAGAGAGAGAGAGAGAGAGAGAGAGAGAGAGAGAGCGGAATGGATGATTCGGGAGGAGTGGAAGACTTGATACGTTTTCAGTAAGTCGAGGTGCGGGGAGGTCCAAAGGGGGTAAACTAATCAAATGAGTAAAACTTAATACTGTGGATCAAGTGTTCTCTAGTTACAGACTTAATGGTGTGTTTATGCTTTTTTTCCACAGACTGTCCACATTATGTGGATGTTGTACACAGGCATATTTTTAATACTTCTTATGTATAGTCCAACTAGGTAATAGGGGATAGCTATGTGTCGGAAATTTCATATAAATTATATGGGCGAGTCTCTTTGTCTGCCGGACATACATTTTGAAAACAATGAAGTTGTACACAAAGTAGAGCGATATATTTCCTTGGGGCTTTGTACTAAAATGAGATTAATCGTTGGGATCTGGAGAGCCCAGCGGTAATAAATTATTGGGGGCCCTAAGCGGTGTCACTCTCCTAACAGACCCTTAACTAGGGTCACCAACAGAACCTTTGATTAGGGCCACCGACAAACTTTTAACCAAGACCCCAGAAACTTAGAACAACCGTCACAGCTCATATATTTTACTCATACTTTCCGTATGCAGCTGTTGTACATGTATATTACACAGACTATCTGTATGCAGCTGTAGTACATAGCTGGCAATAAAAAAAAAGAATTGCACTAAGATTCTGGATGTTTTGTTGATGTCAACTCCATGTAACCTGTACTTAATCAACACGGCGTCAAATGACCTCCAACCCCTGTCCTCCCATTTCATCGTGTCCGCTGCCATGCTATGAAATTGGATTACTGTGGGGGGAAAGGGGCGTGTGATGGTAGGGGTGTGTGACGAGCACGTCATAGCGAGACTACCGTAACGAACCAACAAGTCCATGCATGCTCACGTCCCAGCAAACAAATCATGCTCACCCTTTGTTGACGTATTCATAATTTTTTCTGTCTTTCTTTTATTTATCGTCGACGACGCATGTAGCGAGGGTTTATTATTTCTTTGGACGATGAAAAAGGGGGAGGGTTTGAAGCGGGGGCGGGGGGCGGGCAGAGGCGTTGGAGGGAGGGGAGGCTCAGTTGTTGTTGTGGAAGAGACGCCCTTGTTGTTGTTTTTTTTTTAAATCTGGCAGTGAGGACAACATGACCTAATAGCTAGGTGCCCTGGTGATAACCAGAATTTCACAAGAAACTCACGTCAGCGATGAGGTCACATTAAGAAATAGACCCAACCAACAGCTTACAACAAAAATATAAACAATTTGGACTGCTTGATATAGTAAATAGAGTATACTCTCGGCTATCCGGCCTAATTTAGGCAGAATAGAATGCCGGATATTGCAAGAGAGCTTTGAATAATCATTTCCTACTCCGTCTAAACAATTTAATTAAAACATCACTTTTTTAATGCTGTCATTTCATTACAGAAAAAATTATTGAGAACGAATAGGATGAGATAGATGTCCATAAATCTGGAGACGGACAGTCAAGGGTTTATTTTATATTTACTAGAGTGTGTCTGAGAAGAGCACCGTCTTGAAAACAAAAAAATGGCTATGGGCCGACTCAGGATAGAGCAAACATTTTTTGAGCTACGAGCCACAATGGGTTCTTAAATTTTTAAAGAAAGGCAATGCAGACGGAGTGGGTTTTTTTTTTAATCTAATATTTCAGTAAATATGAAATGTAAAAGTTATTGATGTGAAAGATCAGACGCAAGTGAAGCGCGGGTAGAGGACCATTCGCTGAAACAGGGTCGTATTTGGCCCATGGGCAGTTATTTCCCATGCAGAAAGGGCTCTTTGGGACAACTGCTCCGAAGAATGAAAAATAAACTTTGAATCCTTCTACTGATGGAAGCACCCCCCCCCCGACTCCTCCCCCCCCACACACACCCTCTGACTTACCCCCCCCCACACACACCCTCTGACTTACCCCCCCCCACACACACCCTCTGACTTACCCCCCCCCACACACACCCTCTGACTTACCCCCCCCACACACACACCCTCTGACTTACCCCCCCCACACACACACCCTCTGACTTACCCCCCCCACACACCCTCTGACTTACCCCCCCCCCACACACCCTCTGACTTACCCCCCCCACACACCCTCTGACTTACCCCCCCACACACACCCTCTGACTTACCCCCCCCCCACACACACCCTCTGACTTACCCCCCCCCCCCACACACACCCTCTGACTTACCCCCCCCCACACACCCTCTGACTTACCCCCCCACACACCCTCTGACTTACCCCCCCCCCACACACCCCCTCTGACTTACCCCCCCACACACCCTCTGACTTACCCCCCCACACACACCCACCCTCTGACTTACCCCCCCCCACACACCCTCTGACTTACCCCCCACACACACCCTCTGACTTACCCCCCCCACACACACCCTCTGACTTACCCCCCCCCCACACACCCTCTGACTTACCCCCCACACACCCTCTGACTTACCCCCCCACACACACCCTCTGACTTACCCCCCCCACACACACCCTCTGACTTACCCCCCCCCCCACACACACCCTCTGACTTACCCCCCCCCCCACAAAAGTGCTCCTGGTGGGTCAACGTGTTAAAATGACGGTTCTGTATGTAAGTGGGCGTGTGCACCAATATTGATCGATTGATCTTTCGGCCTCTACCAATTTACTTATATTTTACTCAAACTGTCATATATAAAAACTATGTCCAGTGTTTTTAAGTCTTCTCTGGTACTAAGCTAGACGTGAGTTTTGGTTGAAGACGGCAGGAACCCGAACATTGTTCAATATTTCATGAGATGGATAGTTTGGTGGTTTCGGGCCTCCCCTGGGGACATGAAATACTGCCGCTGGACTGGTCAGTGAGACTGGACATTAAGCTTTCTCCCAGACAGGATTTGTTGCGGGGAGGTGTGGGTATGGCACAAACATGGCGGACATTGCTAGTCGACTATAGCGGGAAAATAAAATAATTACAGAATTGTTATAGAATTGTTAATGAAGCATAACAGAACTGCTGCTGAGCCTTTACAGAATTATTTCGGGACTATTACTGAATTTTCGCAAAACAATGACATAATTATTCCAGAATTTAATTAAAAGAACTACTTGTAAGTCATGAATAAAGGACTAATGGCGGACAGTATTCAATAATGATTGCTAGAGGCGTTATTCTTATCTCACCAGTTTAATGTTAAAAAAATGTAATTTGAATTGTCATATGTTTTGTTAATACTATCCACAAACAATGTAAGCGAATGATTGTAAGTAATTCAAGATGGTCAAACGGACAGTGAAGCCAAAGGATATGTTCTAGCCTTAACAAAAAAAAAGAGCAACTTAGTTTATTAATATCGATTAAATCTGATGCCAAGATGGTACTGTTAAGTAACTTTTGCATAAAGCCCTCAGACATCATTCAAGTCTATGTCTGTAGTACCCACATACCTAAGAACGGCCCTGCAAATAATTCTATCTTACATTCTCACGTGCCATCTCCTTTCTATATTTAGCTAAAAAAAAAAAGTCCGCCTAGTCTTATATAGGGCCTGTGGGCTGGGTGGCCGAGAATTGTAGATGCACTGCTGTCTACCTGAGAGTCCTGGGTGCGATCGTCGGTGAGGGAATTTCCCCAGGCCCTAATGAAAGTTTGTTCGAGTCCCACAAGTCCACCCAGTTTTAAAAAAAAAAGGTACCTGACACTTGGGTAAGTAAAGGCGGCTGGACGTTGTGCTAACAAAGACTATTTTCTTGGTTACAGAATCCATTATCCCTGAAGGCCATTTAGGGCTAAGAGAAGTTGACTACTTATATAGGGCCTAAGCTAAGAAATCATGTTATTATTATAATGTCATGCCATACTTCTAATCTACTTTCTCTTTCTCTCTCTCTTCCTCTCTCTCTCTCTTCCTCTCTCCCTCTTTCTCTCTCCCCCCCCCTCTATCTGTCTGCCTGTCTGTCTCGTTCTCTCTACATTTCCTTTTATGTATCTGTCTGTCTTTCTTTCTGTCTGTATGTCATCTATCCGTCTATCTCTTCTACTTACATTTCCCTATTTCCTATCTACCCCTACGTCAAAATCTTCTTCTTCTGCCTCACAGTCTGTCTATCTCAGTAACCCCCTCTATGTGTTCTATTCAAGTCCGCCTCTGAAGAGAAAATAAAAAATAAAACAAATAAACAGCCGAGAGTTCTCCAACAAAATTCTTATTGATTATGTAATGTGCCAGAAAATCTTGTACAATCGCGCATGATCTGGAGGGGGGGGGATAGCAGCTTATTAAATAGGGTAGGGGCATAGAAAGACGTTTTGCTTCTCTCCCTGTAAGTTATAGCTATGTACATACATGTAGACAGAACTTCAACTTTTAGAATGCAAAAAAATGGAGGGGGGGGGGTGTGAAACAGAAATGCGGTTGTTGTTGTTGTTGTT
>JAGDYQ010000197.1:1351062-1363539 GCA_021962125.1 Bulinus truncatus | reverse complement strand
TCAATAAAAAAAAGTATGGGTGGGGCAAGGGTGTATGAGTGGTAGAGACCGGAAGCGAGGGAGGGAGTGGATATTACAGATACGCCTGAATGTCAACATGAAATGCTGACCATGCTTTGTCGGTCAAGCGTGGTGATTAAAAAATGTTGGTGATGAAATGTGTTGTTGTTCATGATGTTGATGGTGGTGTTGTGGCATCATGTCAGCATCTATCTTCCTCTCATTACAACGAACTGATGGCTACACTCTTTATCTCTACAAAGTCTTCCGCAACACACCATTAAGACACCATAAAGTTGGTGGTAAAATGTCTTTTTAAGAGCCACCATTACCACCAACTAGAGTGGCCTTTTGAAAAAATGACTCAGGGGAGTGTGACAGAGAGGTCTTCACAAAATTAATTATTACCTCTCAGTAGGGGAGTTAAATTAAGTAAAATATTTTTGAGGTACAATTTTCAATTTCATTCATTGATTAATGGATAATTTATGAAACGTAATAAACAAACAAAAAAATAGCAACTAAAATATCAGCCTCTCATCGTTGTAGTAACTCATCACATCACATCCATGTAGTAACTCTTCACATCCTTGTAGTAACTCATGACATCCTTGTAGTAACTCATCACATCCTTGTAGTAACTCATCACATCCTTGTAGTAACTCATCACATCATATCCTTGTAGTTACTCATCACATCACATCCATATAGTAACTCTTCACATCCTTGTAGTAACTCATCACATCCTTGTAGTAAGTAACTCATCACATCCTTGTAGTAAGTAACTCATCACATCCTTGTAGTAAGTAACTCATCACATCCTTGTAGTAAGTAACTCATCACATCCTTGTAGTAACTCATCACATCCTTGTAGTAAGTAACTCATCACATCCTTGTAGTAAGTAACTCATCACATCCTTGTAGTAACTCATCACATCACATCCTTGTAGTAACTCATCACATCACATCCATGTAGTAACTCATCACATCACATCCATGTAGTAACTCATCACATCCATGTAGTAACTCATCACATCCTTGTAGTAACTCATCACATCACATCCTTGTAGTAAGTAACTCATCACATCCATGTAGTAACTCATCACATCCATGTAGTAACTCATCACATCACATCCTTGTAGTAACTCATCACATCCTTGTAGTAAGTAACTCATCACATCCTTGTAGTAAGTAGCTCATCACATCCTTGTAGTAAGTAACTCATCACATCTTTGTAGTAACTCATCACTCAAGCCTGGTATAATTTTGTTTGATTTCTTTTCTTCTACCATGACACTGGCAACCCTACCCTGCTGGCAACGTTGAAATCGTATCGACGGCAGATGTAAGGGTGGGGGATGGGGGTGGGGGGGGGGGGAGAAGAGTTGAGGGGGGGGGGTCTCAGGATAGAAATGTGGAAATGTTAATAGAAAAACAACATGGCCTCGGCAGCTTCAAACTCCATCGATCTGTGCCCCAGCTCAAAGTGATCACGAGTGTTTTAGTTGACATTTTCCTTGACTGGATGACACAAAAAGAAAAAGCAACAACACACCCTCGCCTTACCCTCCACACATTCATTCTTCCTTCATTCCTCCAACTCAGTCTACCACCTCCCCCTCCCTCCCCCCCGGCCGTCCTGTCTGACAATCCATCGATATATTGGAGTGTCAGTTTGTTGGAAATCACCTGATGTGGACATCTTGATGTCGCTGTTCCCGCTGCTGTTTTTCTCGCTGCTGTTGCTGTTGTTGCTGTTGCTGTTCCCGCGGCTGAGTGGGTCGATCGGATACAGTTGATGGTCGCCGGGCCGTCGATGCGTCAGGTGAGTCACTAGTATGTTACACACCTGGTACCAGGTCTGTATATACAGTATACTTTTAAAGGGTGTGGGCATTTATTTGGACCCGCGCCTGCAGCGATTCATTTTTGTTTTTAATAAGGGCGGATTAAGGTTAGAGGCACGCAGGGGCGGATTAAAAGAGGGGCGCACCAGACGCTCATCCTCGAGGCCCAGACATGTGAGGGGGCTGAAACGGACCTCCAAACTATTTACGTTTTTTTTTTAAAAAGGAACTTTTAATTTCCCCCTAAATCATTACTTACAGGTATTCGTTGGGAAGCGCTTTATTTTTTTTTTCATCTGCGGCCGGGAGCCTCAGATCGACCTTATTTATACGCTCCTGTCTACAACTACGCACATGCGCACTTCTCTATTCTCACATGCAGACAGTAAATGATAGCTCCAAGTCGCCAATGTCGAATCTATTAGCTATAATAAGGCGTCTGTACGTCGTACATGGAGAGAAAAATAAAATATTCGCAAAGTTCAAAAATTGTGTGACGAAAATCGAATGAGTGAAAAAAGCCTTGACCTTTCCCTTTTTTACGCACTACGTCTATAAATAGATTCAGTGTCATGACATTGGATAACTTCCGGAATAGGATGGATGGAAAGGGAAGGGGGAAGGGGGTGGTGTAAGATAACACTCACTGAGTGAGTACCTGCAGATAAACGTTGTATCAGGATAGCCATGCAGCACTCGATAGTACGTGGGGGGGGGAAGTACTATATCAATTGAGTCAAACGTAAAAGAATCATGATACCTATCAGTCCCAGGCCGTTGCGTAACTTCCATTAGTGGCGTACAAGACTAAGGTTCTAAAAGAGGTGAACATGCCGCCCCCGTGTTGGCAGCAAAGTAATTGCCGACCCCCCCCCCCCACACCTACTTATCCCACTGATTACAAGTACAAAAGTCTGACTGAAACCTATTTTTACCTCTCTTTTACTCCGTGTGTATGATCACCGTTCTATTTACACCATCTTTCCGTCAGTCTATCTGTCTGTCCCATATGATAGGCAGAGCCAGCCGGAGCTAGATAGTGTGGCGCCCTGTGCAAGTTATAATTTTGGCGCCCTCTTTCTCCTAATCTGAAAAGGGCAATTAAACACTTAACAGCGGTCTTTCGACGTTCCTACCTAAGTAAGCGCCCCTGTGGCGCCGCACAACCCGCAGTACCCTTCCTACGCCACTGATGATACGCATAGCTTTCTGTCTTTAAGAATATTAGCAAAAACCAAAAAAAAAAAATTCTTACCTGTTTTGACCTTCAAAGTAGTTTTATAATTCACGGATTAATTTGTACCGTTTAACGTGACATTCGATGACATTTGACGCTATTATCTGACATATTACATCATCTGAACATCAATATGTCCAGGACCGGGCACAGCAGGGAGGGAGAAAAAATAAAAGTGAGACCCGATGACATGAAAGATTGATGTCTCCACTTCGAAGAATTTAATCATACTAGATGACAGCAAGGGAGGATAACTCATCATGTGAAATAGCAAGAGAAGGCAACTCATAAGTCACTCTGACGGTTAAAAGATATATATTAAAAGTTTAGTATAAAACAACAACAACAACAACAACAACACATTAACACATCATACGTTTTGTTTTCAAGGAAAATCTGAAATGGCGAAGGAATTGTCAAGCACCATGGAGGTCTGTTTGTGTGTAAGTCTTACTTATCTATGTGTAAGTTTCTATTAATAGCTCTGGGAAAACTCGATGACATACATACTCGAGTCCCGAGTTATTAATAAATAGAAGCTGCGTGAATATATAGGCAATGGTTTACACGTGTTTGTTGAGACCCGGATGGGACAAACAGGTTGATCGATCCGGATGCCTGAGTTCTTCACCTGAGTCTGGTTCGATTATGTCAAAGTAGGTCACGCTCTTGAAAGTCTTCATTTAATAGTTTCTGGAGCTCAACCAGGAAGTAGAGTATCATACAATATTAAATTTTCTATATTTAGACTCCGGTTATTGCTTTTTTTTTCCAACCAAAATTATTTTATTGAATACAATAAGCTTTTGAAAAGAAATATTGAACTTTATTCCAATTTTTCATGGTCAGATAATGAAAGTAAAGGATGTTTTTATATTGGACGGAAAGTTCAACTTCTGAATTACGTGAGTCTAAAACTGGGGTCCTTTTTATATGTCCGTACAAGGGAGAGATGTTTCTCTGTTCATCATATAAACCACTATTGGGGTCAGCTTTTGTATTGCCCTCTTTTTTTCACATTCTCACCATTGTTGTGTCACCCTGTGTGTGCAATGGCCATGGAGGCAGCACGGGGGGGGGGCATAGATAAATGGAGTCGTGCAGGGGCTAAAACTCGCAAACATGCTTCACACCGATCGGGCTGACAAGCAGAGGGCCACCGAGCCATACAAATCTAAAAATAGAAGGTGAAACTAAGTACAGTCGATTCCGCTTAATTGGGACACATCGGGACCGAGGCTTTTTGTCCCAATTAAGCGGCTGTCCCAATTAAAAATACAAATTTACTATTGGCTTCTTGGTTTGGTTTTTTTGAGATTTGTCCCAACTAAGCGGCTGTCCCAACTAAGCGGTGTCCCAATTAAGCGGAATCCATTGTATTTAGATAAATTACACGCCCTCCCTCCAGCCAACCCGAAATAAAGGGCAACATTTTTCTTTTTTTTCATGGACAAAATGAAAATGTCCATTGAAAAGCACACAATGGTCTGATGGTGAATAGGTCACCTGTTACTAGTAGCCACAACATGTATGGGGCCGCTTGTACTTATAACCCTGATAAAGTCAAGTGACCATTCTAAGTTGGGTGGGACTAGAGTGATGTCGTGTCAACCCAGAATTAGTTCTAGCACTTAACAAGACTTGAACCCTAACCTAAACCAATCAGCCCCCTCCACCACCTCCGCCATCCTGACCTTTTTAAAAAGAAAAACAAAACGTTGAAAAAAAGGAAACATTTATTCATCTGTTGACAAAAATCAGAAACTAACAATAATAGAAGTGAACAACTGGTTAATAGATCGGTAGAAGTCAACAGACTGACGCAAGTAAACAATTGTAGTAAAGCCGGAGAGAAGTTCAACAAATGAATATTAAGTGAACAATTAAAAGACTGGAGCAGCCAGGAATCAAGATCCTTGCTGGAGTTCGTATTAGTCTACACACGAGAACCCATCGAAAACAAAAAACACGAAAGCTATAGAAACAAAAACAATGAAATGTGATACTTAGTTAAATCAACTCGACACAGGCTTCGCTCATTCTCCTCTTTCCCCCCCCCCCTCCTACAACTTCCCACTCGCACTTCTGTCGTCACAATCATCATCATCATCAAGACGAGGAACACAAGTGAAGCGAAGTAAAGTTTTCCCAAACAAAACTCCCCCCCCCACCCATTCCTCCAAACACAGACCACACACACACACACATAAAAAAACCAGAATGAATTCATTCGTCAATTCTCGACTCTACACGAGCGACCATTTTCCATAACCCTCTTTTCAGTGCCGGACCTAGGGATTTGGGGGCACGAGGGGGGGAAGAACTTTCGAATTTTGACACCCCCCTCCCCCCCCCCAACACTAGGTACGCCTCTGGCCTCTTTTTGAATCTCAATTCTCTACAAACCTCACAAAAAAATCGCTTAAAAATGATCATACCCAGAAAGTATTCTTTTATTAGGTTAAAACTTTTTTGTTTTTGCTAAAACCGGTTTGCTGCTGTTTAAAAATGTTTGGATCACGTGACGAGATTAAGGCGAGCTATGTATTAACCCGGTGTTCGAGTTGAGAGAAAGACGCGTTTATTAAAACAGGTTGAGCCTGGCCGGCTGTCTTAGAGCGTTTCAGAGAAGGGGTTATCGTAAAGTCTTCACAACGGACCCCTTTGTCTATATATACACTCGATTCAGGGGGGGGGGAGGAATGCCACGTTAGAGGCAGAAAGTAGTTTAGAGAATTGGGAAATGGGCGGGGGTGAGGGGTGGGGTGGGGAAAGGAATGAGGGATTGAGATGGACAGCCCTGTCACTGTTAACACTTTGCAGCGTACTCTTTTTTTTTTGGAGTTTGGAGTTGTGCAGTACAATAGTCCTCAAACTTTTGCGATTCGTGGACCCCGCTAAGAAGCGCTTCGGTTTTCACAACCCACCTATATGTAAACACACACACACACACACACACACACACACAAATCTATACAGCTTAATTTGAGACCCACCGGTTTAAAAAAAAAGATCAATATAATCACCGGGGCATGTGAATGATGAACAAAACGAAATTCTCGCTATGTGTTCCTCACTGTATTGTTAAATCAAACACTGACTGGCTAAGTTTTTTTCTGAAAATTGTCGATATGCTGACACAATGAAATGCTAATGAGCTGATATGTTTATTAACTGATGAATTCGTTTTTTTTAAAGACTCCCCCCTCCCCGCGCCTTCCCATCAATTATAAATCTTCACTACACCCCCCCCCCCCCCATGGAAGGGCTGGCTCATTAAGACACATGACGAGATTGGTCAGAAAAGCCCCAAAAGTGAAGCCTGATTGGCGTTTTCCCCGCTGGTTTGTGCGGTTTCTATGAGAGATAAACAAGACATTCGCTATTGAAGTCTATATTGTTAGTTAAGGTTAAAGGTTAAATATCAACACTTGTTATAGTTAACATTCAATCGAATTTTAACGCATTTTTTAAAAATTGATTAGACTTTATTACTTTATTAAATATTCCCCCCCCCCAAACCCAAACCCAAACCCAAACGCACTGGTCTAACGGCCCCCCTCCTTATTTATTTTTCCCCCGTCCAACAGCGGAGGACACGTAAATGGACTGGATACCAAACTAGAAAACGTCTCTATAAAATAAAACAAAACAATCCCCCCCCCCCGATCCTAACTGATTCCCCCCCCTACCCCCCCCCCCTCCGTTCATATCCCTATCTCCTCTCTTTTAATCCACTTCCTTCTGTCACTTATTTATCCGTAAGATAACATGGAGAAAATTCCGATGAAGAATAAAGGACATACTCACACACATACACACTCACACACACAAACAAAGTTAAAAACCCTCGTCTATTTCTCCTGGTGTACTTTTATCCCCCCCCCCCGAGCTTGTTTGATGTTCTGTTGACATCTCTCCATCTTTAATACTCAGTATATCTCTAGTCAACCTGTGAACTTGATGTTATTTGAAAAATTGATTTGTAAACCCCTGTCAGTTGGATTGAATAAAGAAAAAAAAAATGTCTGTGTCAAGTTGGACTGAACTCTTAGATGGCTGAGGGTAGGGTGGGTGGGGGTGGGTGTGTGTGTGTGGGGGGGGGTAGACAAGTTGCTTTTTGTTTTTTATTGTCTTGACAGTTGTTTTCATCTGTTTTAGTTAGAGCAGTCTGTTAAGTGTTGATTTTGTTTATAACATTTTACACAATTCACGAGCGTTTTTCTGTATGCGTATGTTTGTGTATGTGTGTGTGTGTGTGTGTGTGAATGTGTGAGTGTAGGGCTCGCTTTAAGTTGATCTAACCTAATGCTGACACTTGGGCCCTGATAAAAAATGGGGCCCCGAGCAATTTACTCTCGGCATGTCAGTTATTTACTACAGCACATTACTAGTTGGTGGACAAATGAACCAAGTTACATAGGTACCCGCACTAAACTGGGGGGGGGGGAGGGGCGGCCCCTGTGATTGTGTGCGTATTTCTCTACCTCCCCTGTGGGTGAGTGTGTGCGCATGCCGTGCTAGTGCTCTCATAGGATACGTCACAATTACGACCAAACAACACGAGCCTTAAAAAAAATCAACCCACCGCTTCATGTATGTGCCACATTAAAAATGATGTTTGTCTTCTCAACATCAAAAAGCAACAAAAAAATAAAAACAATAAAATTGCTACATCATCGCTACTAAAATGAAAACACGCACGCACGCACCCACACACACTCATCTTACAAACAGGTACTGATAAGAGTTTAATGTTGTTGGTTTAATGCCCATCCATGTTTTTATGTTTCTCGCACCAAAGTCTTTTTATCAAGTTTTCTTTAAAAAGTCTTTTTTTGTTTTGTTTCAAGATTTTGTACACTTTCTTTACTGTGATATCTGTGTCGCGTCCAGTGGCGCAACCAGCCAAAAATGCTGGGGGTGGGGTGGGGGGCTCACATATTGAAAAAAGAGTTTGACAGTCTTTTTTAGTAACTTTATATAGTAAAATATGTATTGATGTTTTCCCCCTCCTGGTTGCGTCACTGGTAGCGTCAATGACAAATGATGTCATATGTGACGTAGGCACAAAGTTGGTAATATATGGTCATTGTTGAGGACTGACAAACTAGGTAGATGCCTAGACCCAAGATACTTAAATCCCGTCCCACCCCCAACCCCTTTCCATGCAGCTTATTAATTCTTTAAAAATCCCAAGAAAGATTCTGGTCTTTCGAAAACAATTGCAGTTAGCCAAACCACAAAATATATCAATGGGGTTGATCCAGTGCATTAGAATATACTGCTGCACCCCCCACCCCCCACCCCGGTCCCTCCGCCTCCTATTTTTACTCCCTAAACACACACATAAACACACAGATATAAACACACAGACACACGGACGCACGCACTCACACACAAACTCGTAAAAAAACTGAACCAGATTACGTCAGAAAGAAATCAGTGTTTTATGTCTTTCACCTGTTGATACAAATAAAAAAAAAAACAATTCCCTTAATAAACTTGTATCACCTTGACCTATTAACAAGACATCGCTGGAACTTTTGAAACAAAAAGATTTGAATTTCTAAATGTTCCACCCCCCCTTTTTTTTATTTTTTCACTAAAAAAATTTAACTTAAATAACATTTGAGGAACTGATACAAATTTTATTTCACACATAACTCAACGATAGCCTACAAACAGATGCAACATACGTTGTATGGACTTGAACGTAACCCCCCCCCCCCGCACACATTTCCTTCCTGCTGGTAGGTATAGATGCTCTATCGCCAGGTCACTCAGACGGATGAATGTTGTTGGGTGGGTAGGTGGGGAGGGGGGGGGAGTTTAAGTGAGAGATCATCATTGTCAGATATTGTGTCAAAAAAAATAATTTCAAAGTGTATCAATGTGCAGCAGTTTGCAGTTAGAGAATTATTTTAAAAAAATGTCAACTTATTGACATTAACAGCCCGTGGAGATGGACATTGAGAATTGGTGTGTGTGTGTGTGTGGTGTGTGTGTGTGTGTGTGTGTGTGGTGTGTGTGTGTGGTGTGTGTGGTGGTACGTCAAGTGGTACAGATCGGATCATGTTGGGGGAAAAAAAGGTGAGATAGGAGGTTAGGCTAATGAGTGTAGCCTTTCTCCCTGACACACAGACTGGAGGCGCAGATGGTAAAGTGTTCCCCCCTGTTAGGCCCCCCCCCCACCCACCCACTCCCACCCCTGACACCCCCCCCCGTTTCAAGTTGATTTATTCAAGTGTTTTTTTTTTTTTTTCTTAAAATAGTCCAATTTAAAAAAGTAACATAACCCCAAGCTCAATATGACGAAACGCCCCTGGTTCTGCCCAGGTGTGAGGAAGAAGAAGAGCCCCTTCCCCTTCGACATCAGTTAACGGCGCTGGCAATATCCAGGCCCACCACCGATGTTATCGTCACCGTTTTATGTGTTAACACCCCCCCCCCCCCAGCCACGCTATCGGAAATTTGACCTCAGCAGACAACTTCTCTCTCTCTGCTCATCATCAGACAGTTCGGCTAGTTTGGTTTGGTCATCTGCAGTCACACATTAGAGAGCAGCCTCCTTTATTGGTCCAGTTGTGTACAGATATATGTGTGTGAGTGGGAGCAGTGTGTGTGTGTGAGCGATGTTTGTGTGTGTGTGTGTGATTGTGTGTGAGTGCGTTTTGTATTTGCATATCATACATTAACCGCGATAGAGAGACATTCCATGTAGAATTCAGTCTACTAACAAACGCGCTCCATACTTAACACACACAAAACAAGGAATCCTATTTGAACAAAGACTATAATAAGTACAATACCACGCCCTAACCTAAGGTCATCTCTCCCCATATTGACCTGACTTGAATATTGGTATTTATGCTTTTTTTTTTACATCAGTGGTTCTGGAAGTGTGCATAAAGCTAAATTGCCAAAATAAAAAAAAAACAATATCACTAAATAATGACTTAATCTAAACTATATATTATATAATTAATTTTAACTTTTCTATTTAGTCTAATTGTCTTTCTTTGTGAATATCAGTCGCAGAAAACCAAGTACTGGGAATCTCCTAGTACATGGAATCCCCAAGTACACGGAATCTCCTAGTACACGGAATCTCCAAGTACACGCAATCTCCAAGTACACGGAATCTCCAAAGTACACGGAATCTCCAAGTACACGGAATCTCCAAAGTTTGAGAACCACTGAGTTGTGCCCCCTGTTTTAAATTCGTTTGTTATTGATACAAAGTTGCATTTCATCACGAATGTCTGTCTATGACATGAGTTTCTAAAAAAACAAAAAAAAACTGTGTGCATGTGTGAGTAACGTTAAAAGATTAAATAAAAATTGTGAATTTGTCTCAAAATGTTGTAGGGCTGTTGTTACCTCGTGCTGACATTGAAAGTGAGTGTTGTTGTTAATGTCGAGGGAATTCCCCCCTCCCCCAAATCCACTCCACCCAATCCCCCCTCCCCATTCTATCTATTTCAACTTAAGAGTACAACCAACACCAAGTGAAGGTACAAACGTCACACCGTGTCCCGATGTTTATCTGCAGAGACATTTTGTAGAGTGTGTAAATATTTGTGTACATGAACAAGTGAGTGTGATTGGTGTGTGTGTGTGTGAAAGAGAGAGAGAGGAAGGCCATGTTAGTTTTATTTTTAGAAGGTGAGTGATTCAGTCTGTGTGTGTGTGTGTGTGTGTGTGTGTGCTTGTTGTTTGATTGATCAGGTACTTGAGATAACCTGAACTAATGAGTGCATTATGATATTATGTACTTATCTCCCCACCCTTCCCCACTCACACCCCACCCCACCCCCTCCAACCACTGCTCCGACAACCAAACATGCCGATAACAAACGGGTATAACAGACAATATCACTGTGGAACTTAACAGACACATTCAGTCCAAGTAGATCAAGAGATCATTAGCGAACCAACCAACCAACCAGCCACCAACCAGCCAACCAACCAACCAACCAGGCAACCAACCAGCCAACCAACCAACCAGCCATCCAGCCAGCCAGCTAGCCAGCCAGCCAACCAACCAACCATACAACCAACAAGCCAACTAGCCAGCCAACCAACCAGCCAACCAACCAAAACAAACCTAGCTGATCGTGATGTATTGTTTTCCTTCTCTTTCAAACCAGAGGGTGCGGTTTGTTGACATACAGCGGACACACCCGGATGAACAATATGACGTATCGATCGATATCATCATCGATCTCGCACAGACCTCAAGAGATATACCTCGCGTCACGTAGAAACGGTGTCCTTACACATCTAGCTGGACAATGACTATTTCAGAAGTGTTGAATGACACGATATTGCTGGGCATGGATAGGGGCGGGCCATGGTCAGTTTGGGCCGCCCCCCCCCCCGCCGCGAGATAATACCGGGCACTTTAAATTTAGGGAGATATCAAAAAGGGCATAAAATGAGGTAAGCGGGTATAACGTTGGACCCTAAGCCCCCCCCCTTTCCCCACATCTTGCAATATGGTGCTACAGACCCGCGCAGATGATCCCACCTCTGACCAGGAAATTAAAATTAAACAAAAATTGTCCCTAAACGTTGCATTATTATTATTATTACTAGCTGTTCCCTGCAAAAGCTTTGCATAGAGTTATATCCCCTTATGCTTGATCGGTCGGCTAGGTTAGTTTTGTTTTCGGGCAGATCCGATTTTTTCATGATTGTATTTTAAACTGGAATACTGTTGCATTAATTCTTTACTTTCGATTTAACGCAGAACCCACACCGCTATTATATATATTATTCTAGTTTTTACTAGATGGGTACAGTCGAATCAACTGCTTGATTTCATTTATATTGTGCGATGTGTGGCTTTTTAAAGTAACGCCAAACCATACTGCACTGATTAACTTAAGGACATCATGGGAGATGATGCGCATGCGTAACCAACCAAACTATATCTAGATGTCACCAGTTGAAAAGTTTACAACTGAATTAAAAAAAAAGAAAGCATAATTCCAGACGTGGCTCACCTTAATTTTTTTTTTGTTCCCCAAACAATAAACTGCTCACGTTCTGTTTTTTTTTTTTTTCTGTTTTAAACAAATCCTTTCTTTTTTTAAAAAAACCTAATGTTTATCTTAAAACCGAACAGGTGAACTTTGGACGTTCGGTGCTGGCAGGGCACAAACTGACACCCCAGTAGTCTAGTTCTACACAGACACAGGCGTATACAGACACAGACACACAGACACAGACATACAGAGACAGACACATAGACATACAGACACAGACATACAGACACACTCACGTGGACGGACAATTTACAAACATAAACAATGAGAACTTTGAGAAGTAAAACGTGTGTTTTACGTGTGATTTTTTTTTCATTATTCTGTAAATGTGTAATTACTG